>VZTL01021967.1:205-17264 GCA_013400535.1 Scopus umbretta
TCCCCTCAGCCCTAAGAAAGTTGATTTCTCATTCATGGCTCCTCCGTGTAACGACCGGCTGGGTTAAAGCGCCCGAGATGGACGGGCGGGTAGGCTCTTTGTGTCATTTCGGCTTTTCGGAGGGCAGTAACGTGGCTTTGTTCTGGTTATTTGCCTTATTAAATGTCTTCCTGCCGGCGGGAGGGTTACTGGAAACGCGTTCTGGCAATGCTGGGCGCTGTTTAAGGAGGTCGCTTTAGGTCTGGTGCGGCGGAGCGGCTGGCCGCTGTCGATGCCCCTCTGGTCCAGGCTTGCCTCGGATCTCGCCGAACTCTCAGGGTAGAGATCGGAAAGGTAAGGCCTTTCCTCCTTAGCTCAATGATCTCTCCGTCATAACCGTTCCGAAGCCAGCCGTTACAGAAATCGCGCTTCCTAGTAGCGCGGTAACTTCCAGGGTGCAGGGTTGAGGGTGGCTTGGTGAGCGCGGCCAGATGAAGACACTGGCTCTTGGCGTGCGTGCCGAGTTCTAGGCCTCGGGATGAGTTGAGCCAGCTGGTCGGATCTATTTTCTGGTTCACTGTGCTTACATTAAAATTAGCGCCTGAGAACGGTTATTACAGCCTTTACTGTTACACTGCCTCCCATTCGTGTGCCTGACTGCTAGGAAATATTTTTGTCAAAGCCATTTTTGGCAAGAACCAGTAAGTCTGTGTGTCTTGTGGCAAGCTGAAATGTTTCTGGATGTGTTTTAATTGTGAATAGTCTGTTTGCTTCGAGTTGGGCTTATGAAATCTGGAATACAATGTTTGCTCGAATAACAAAAACTTTCCTACCGAAGCATGTGACTTGATCTGGTCTTATTGGAGATGCAGTGTATGTGATCAAGCCCAAAGAGCTTGTATCTTTACAATTTCTGTGCTTCTGAAAAGGCCGGGAAGAATTGTTGTACTCGGAGCAGGAGATCTGTATGTGTTGGGAGCTAAAACATCTATTCCAAGTAGTTCCACATAAGCTGGTGGAACTCCCAACTAGAAAATGGATTTACTACTCATGTATTAGACATAAACTTAAAATTCTGATCTGCAAGATCATCCCCCTAATGATATCCTTTCAGGATGTTCCATGCTGTGGTAATCTGGCTGGCCTCTAGCGGCCTTTACCTGCCAGTGTGTAACCCATAGTTATTGTCTCTTTAACTTGAGAATTAAAGTTGGTTAAATAATTGTAAAGGGATATTTTAAGTTTAGTGTAGTTAAACTTCCCTACGTCCTCTTGAAAAGCTGTTTTTCCTTTAGGGTACTGTGATTCAGAAGAATGAGGAGACTGAAAGAAGGAATATTGTTTGTATTCATAACCATTGTGTTAAGCTTTGGAAGTTTAGTCTATGGCACAAAACTAAATTCATGAAAATACTCCAGGCACATAAACTGAAAGCTTGACATCACTGCGATGGTAGCAATTTATTGCACGCATTGCTTTATTTTAAAAAGCATGAAGGATTTATTCTTTCCTATAGGAATTCCTTGAGAGTCTGGTAGCCATTACTGTAGCTCCCTTTTTGAGTTCCTTCTCCTATTCCCTTCCCTGTTCTTTCTCCCCCTTCCTCTGTTGCCTCCCCCCAATCTACATTCCTTTGTGCTCGCAGTGATGATGGCAGTTCTAGTCACCTCCTGTGGTTTGATAGATTATTCCCTTTAGAAACGTGGTGTACTTAAAACTTTCCAAACACGATTCTTTCCTTGCTCCTATACTTTTTTCATGCTGGTTTTGAGTTGTGCTCTAAGAATGTGTCCTTTTGGGTTCTGCTTTGAGTTTTATTAAATAGTAATAAGTCTTGTTAAACCTTTAGTGGAAAATATTAGTATTTATATTGTGATTTACGTTTCTTTTTGTGTATTCTGAAGGTCATAATATAAGCAGAAATTTTTCCTTTTGGCGACAGTGAATTTCCCTCTCCCCTGCAAGCCCACAAGTTTTGTGCTTCTTTTAGCTTGCTTTAAACTTTCATTTTTCTATCTGGAGAATAAACTTATTGGACTAGTTTTTGATTATTACATTCTTGAGATCTGATGCTCATGTAAGAGTGGTCTTGCAGGTAAATGTTCATAGGACCTTGTCTTTAGTCTTACATCATCTACATATAAATACAAATTCTGAAATATTGTGGTAGAATTTTGAAATATTGTGGTAGAACACGCAAGAGATTCCTGTCCATTACAGAAGTAGCTGTAACTTTTATTTTAGGTACTGTAAATAACATAAGTTTACTGGGGGGAGTAAACTACACGCAGCCCTGTGAAGGGCTTTATGAGCACTCCTGAAGAAAGGGTTAATGAGCAGAAGGTAGCCCTGTTCATTAATTCTAGGGAAGAAATTCGTGGCTAGGAAAAGAGCTACTTGAACTCAGTGTACCATAGTGGCTGATATTTTCCTAGTGGCTAAGTTGTTTTAATCAGTTGACTCTCTATACCTGAGAGGTAGCCATTTCTGTTGACAACTTGTTTTTTGGTATGTCATGAAGTTTTGTGTGGATACCAAGATCTTAGCTGACAGTAAAGTATTGCAATCCAGTGATGAAAGAGAGTCTGTATTAAAAAAAAATAAATCTGTGCTTTGTTGGTTTCTCTTAACTGTAAACACTCTGCGAGGGGGATTGAGACAGTCATACTTTCAGAAAATGGTTTTCTTTCAGGATTTTCTTTCACCCTCAAAAGGAGGCCTGTTTAAAAAAAAAAGGGGGGCATATTTTTAACCCCTTTCTAGGCTGTTTTACAATTTTTTTCTGTGATGACCCAACTGGGTATTGCAGTACTACTGAGTATAGAAAACCCTGAAATCAGGGTGACTGTCAACTCTTTAATAGTGCTGTTTCTACAATTTTTGCTGTTTTGGCTTTCCTGTTCAGTCAGTTTGGGAAACAATGTCATCAACAAGCTGGCAAGAAACTACTCAGCTAACTTCTGATGTTTTGTAGTGTGCAGAAATAACTTCTGAAGGCCGTGTTTCTGCTAATTTTTAGGTTGAGGGGAGGAAGTAGGCAGGGTTGTTACTAAATACATTATCTAGGTTATGGCTCTCAATTTACTGACTGGTATTTTTTTAAGCAAGCAGTTGACTATCATGTGTTAGAAAATATGAAATGTTTCAATTGGGAAATGTACTGAGTTATAAAACAAATATAACTGGCTTTCCACTGTTTGAACTTGATTATATTTTAGTGAAACTCAGGCCATCACTTACATTTTGCTTGTTGCGTGTTAATGGTAAGATCGAGGGTTCTGATTACCTGATGTTAGTATCGTTGCTCTACATTTGGTATGTCAACATTGGTTTAAGTTCCTGTAGTATAGTCAAGTACGGGGAAGAATACTTTCAATGACATGTCAAATTGCGGGCCGAGAGCTCTGGATGTACTGACAGTGCCAGTGATGGCAATTGCTCTTCAATGTGTGTAAGTCTGTCTGTACAGATAGAGCTAAGAGCGTGAAATCAAACAATATTTTGCCTAGAGCTGTCATTAGAAGTGTCTTTTGCAAAACTGGCTTGGTATACCAAGACCTACACATCATTGTGGGAAAAGCATTTGAGATGGAAGAAAGCTGTTTCTGCATGTGCTGAGCTTTAAAATTGGAACCCAGCTGGTACAGGAAATAGTTGAAGTAACTGCAGCACCACTGTCTGTACCTTTACTTTTGTGCTTTTTAGACTGAGATCTGTGATCCTGGAGGACAGGATCCGAATTCCTCTTTTTCTGAAGAATACTTGTTTCTCCTTCACACTCAGCCCCCCAGCCAGCCAGCCTCAGCAGCTGGCTTGTCATTTATTTGTTAATGTACTTAAGTTTTCTGGGTTTATGAAAGATCACTTTTATAATTTGGCAATTTCTACACTAAAGTTAAGGTGGGTTAACTTTAAAAATGAACAAAAACCTTTACTGTCCTAATAAGACCTCATATAACAAGGCTGTGGCTTCTCTTCTACAGTCGCCTCCCTTTGAGCCATGAATAGGAATAATAGGAACTTCTGTTGGTGTCATATTAACTTCAGGTCTCTAATTTGCATCTCAAATAACACTTGAACAGCATTAATGCCTTTGAGGGGTTTGGGAGGTTTTTTAATTTGTAGGGTAAATGTGTTTTTTAACCTAATTGGGCAGTTCAAATTATTATTGCAGCATGTTTAATTTTTGCTCTGTGATGATGTCAGTGGCACTAAATCATTCCTTCGGCGCTGTGCACATGCATTATGTTTCACCTTCTTAATTGAGGCTTTAGATTTTGTAGGAAAATATTCCTGCATTTCATGCAGTTACTGCTGGATACTGTGTGATGTCTGCGTTCTTTATTCTACTCTCCAAAGCTTGCTTATAGGGAAAATTTCTGTTTTGAAGGTACTGCTTCCTTTAAGCCTCCCTGCTTTCCCAATGAAAAATGTGTTTGTCTGTCTTCCTTCAAGGCTTCTGTTGATCTGACCGCTTTTGTTTTTAGAGGGATGAAAACTTACATTTAAGGAAGGATGCAAGTGGCCAAGCTGTATGTCATTATCAGGTGTGACATAGGTTATGTGTCAACACAAGAGTTGTGGAAATGTGCTCGAGGCTGGATGGGTCTGCATCTTCTGGGTTCTGTCTCCTGCAGCTCAGCATTTCTTAGTCAATGTGTAGATGGCCGCTGAGGTTGCAGGTCCTTTTTTGTGTCATGGTATGAACCAGCTCTGTTTTCGTAAAATAGGAGACTTTGTTCTATGGACCATTCTAGGGTGTGATCATTTTTTAAGTGAGGGTCTCTATTTTGATACCTAGGATCTATTTGTATGGTCGTATAGTTTTTTGATGAACTGACCGAATTACAATTCTAGTTTAAAAAAAAAGGAAGCTTTTTGCTCAATTATCTCAGTCTAATAGTAGTGGCAAATAATTATTCATTATGTCCTATTTGGAATGGAGCATAGTGGTGTGTAAGCATGGCTCAAGACTCCTGCTGTCCTCCAGAGGATAATTCGATGCAGTATCTAGTAAGTGAGGAGGAGAAAAGAGTAATGAAAAAAGTGTTCAATAACTACTTGAATTGGCTAAAATACGGTACTTTATTCTAGTGGGAAAGGAGTGGGTACCTAGGACCTCAACTTTTCATTTTTAAAAAGTGATGAAACGGAACAACAAAGTTGAAACTTGAATTCGGGAAGTGTGAGAAACTGGGAGGCTAAACTGAAGTGCTGTTGCCTGCTGTAAGGGGCTACCAAAGGTTAAGATACATTAGCAGAATTGCTGGTTAGAAGAAGATACTGCTGGTGCTGGAACATGTGTGAAGCTTAGCTCACCTCTCGGTACGTGTGGTAGTCCACTTGAGCTTGGCTACACGTGTGCTTGCTTACCTCATCTTCTTCCACTAGCGCTCCATCCTGGCCAGACCTTTCGGGTTCACTTTTTGGGTAAGAAATTGCTGAACTTCTGGAGGATAAAGATGAACTGTTCCTGCTCTCTTATGTTTCACAAAGCAGAAGGGTAGCATTTAAACAAAGCAGACAAGTACCTGGATAAATACTTGTAGTACCAAAACTATTACAGAAGCTGAAAAAGGATAGTATGTTGTCTTTAACTGTTGTGTGCTTCTTAGGTGTCCTGTTTGTTCTTGAGCTCTTAGAGTTAATTCTTCCCTGGTTTAGTGACTTGAGATTTTGCAGTTTAAATGTGAACATGTAACTTACCTCAGGCACAGACTTCCTCTGACTGGCTGTAACTAATACTGTCTGTTTCCATTCCCCATCTGTAAAATCCTGGGTATATGAGATTTTATTTTGGAGCACTTGGAAAATGCACACAGCATTTTCCATCCTCAGGAAGTCCTAACCAAGCCTAAGGCTATAGCTGTAGTAAAAGGTGCGTGCATATGCTTGTGTGGTGGTGCTTTGTGGCGCTGCATCGATGAAAGCTGTTCTAGGTTGTTGGAAGCCTAAGCCTGCAGGTCTTTCCGAAGTAATCGGCTTCTGGTTTCTGGTCAGGAGAAAGGTACAACATGATATACTGCAATATTGCTGAAATTTGCATCCTGCTGTGGGAGATGGTTAGAGTTGATTTCTGCATGAACAAAGTATGAGACAGGTGTGACTTCTGTTGATAGTAAAATAACCTAAACATGCAAATCCTGAAGTTTTAATTTGAAAAATCAAAGTAACTTCTAGCTCATTCAGACTAAACAAACACTGTAGGGGGATAAGCAAAGACATTACAGTGGCTTGAAACTGAGCTAGTCATTGAAAAAAATAAAAAATAGGGCTGAAAAACATGTAGGCTGGTTGAGAGTCCCCTGCCCCGTGTCAGTATTGCACATCTAATGTGACAGATAAAAGAACCTTGAGCAGCTCTACTTTCTTCTCAGTCCAGCTCTTTACTGTCCTCAGCATTAAAACTTGTTCCGAATATGGAACTAGACCTCTTCCTTTTTGCAGGTTAAACTTATTGCCTAGTTCCCTGGACATGAGGGACAGCTGTTCTTTCCCCTGTAGTAAGTAATCTTTGAAAAATATTTGAACTGTTCTTTGTCATATTCCCGTTTCCTCATGTCTTGCCCTCTACTCTGCAGCCTTGTGATACTTTTGGCCCAAATAAAACTAGTGTATTCAGCTCTTCCCAAGAGGTCATGTTTTTTCAGCTCTAATCATTCTTGTTCTCTCAAGTTAGTTCGCATTGGTCTTGAGTGTGGTGCTTAAAACCCGACTTTGTACTTTGAGGCTTTCCTGCAGTGAGTGGAGTAAAAAGACTGTTTGATGTGCCCTGGAGCTGATATTCCTGTTTATGCATCCCCATACATTTGACTTTCTCACAACAGCTTCACATTTGTTTCAAGGTCAGCTTGTGGATCCAACCTAGCCCACAGTTTTCTTCTGAAGAACTCGCCTTCCTTTTTGCTCAGTTAATCCTGCCTGAGTGTAACTTTCAGAACTGAATTGTGTCCTGTTTCAGTCAGAACAGTTTTCCAATTTGTCAGAGTTAAGCAGAATTTTAATGCTGTCTTGCAGTGCTTCCTGCCTTTCTCCTGCTTGTAACAAGCCTACTCTGCCAGCAACAGATGATGGGAAACAAATCTGTGAACTGAGCTGGGTTCCTGTTTGGTGTGTTCTCCCATGCACCACTGGTAACTGCCCTCTGGGTATGGTTATCCACTAAGTGGAGCATTCACTATACAGCCTTTGCTTGCTTGCCAACAGAAGTCTTTAAACCTAGGTGTATGACCTCAGCAGGTTCTCTCTTGTTTCTAAACCCTGTTACTGTGACATCAGAGTGAACCTGCTGGGTGCTGCTCACCTCCTTCTACCTGCTCACAAAAGGTTTTGCCCTCCCAGGATTCTACTGGAATGCGCGGAATTGGAGACCAGTCACATGAATTTTGACCTTTTTCTGAAGGCAGATGTGGAAGGAAGACAGGCCTAGCTTCAGAAGCTGATGTCCAAAACTTTTTAAAAAAGTGTGGCCTGTTCCTGTCTGTATTCAACTATATCACGTAACAGCTGGAATGTGGTACCTTGCAAATGATTCCAGGTGTTGTAGAGTGACTCTAAAGTAATCTGTAGTTAGGGTTGCTTTAAGATCTCCATTCTTGAGATGAAATTTGTCTTGCATCGCAAGCTAGGTGTTGAAGAATTAAGCACCACTACTAGGAGCTAGATTTTCTTTAGGGTACTTCTTAGATTTGTATTTGAAAGTATTTGTGACATCTGTATGGGTGCAGCTTTCTCTCTTTGAAATATTAGTTCTTATGATATCTCCCCTGCCCAACATGATTCACGTGATGAATCTCGCACTTTATAGAAATGGGTTTCTTTGAGCCCGGTCTCTGGGATTGTTTGACACAGTTCTGTAAATACTGTTAATTGTTGCTTCTTCAGCATCTCTCCCTGTAAACTTTCAAACTACTTTGTATCTCCACCTTCCAGTAATTTCCTCAGTCTTGTTCTAATCATTGGCCTCTTTATAGTACCTGCATCTGTGGCAGTTTATTATCATCACCCAGATAGTGGGGTGAAAGTTTTGATGTGGTTGGGTACAAGCTGGAATAATTCGTCTTCTAACCATTCTTTCCACTGTGTGCTCTGAGAAGAGAGATCTCTATCCTTTCAAATCATGCTGCTTTCTTAAATTGAGCAGAGGTTTAGGAAGTCTGATAATCCTTTTCTAAAGATGTTGAATGTTTGTTACATGAGATTTTACTTCAGTGATCACTTTTAACTCACAGTATGTTGCCAAAAAGTAAGGCAGCATCTCCTAGCGTTGAGAAGTTAAAGGCAACATGGATGGTGAAATGTGTACTGAGTGTACCTTAGGATGTTAATACTTGTTTGTATTTTGATGCACAAGATGAATACAGTTGCATATTTTTAATGCTATGAAAAAGTAAAAAGGCTTTTTAACTTACATTTGCATAAAGCCGTATCTTAAAATATAATCACTACACTTGTTCTTCAAACTGTTAAGGTAGAAGTAGCTTCATGCTGTTATCCCAAAACTTCAATTTTTTGCTGTGGAATAGTAGGACTGAGAAGCATCCCCCATCTTGTCCTTGAAGAGGTGGTGGCTGGCATGGATTAGGGGTGTGAGTACAGTGGGGATTAATGCTGTGCTTGTGTGCAGCGTTTGTGCACTCACTTGTACAGCAAGGCATATCCTGGTTCCTGCCCTCAGGTTAGATATTCAGAGAGGGATTTACTTAGCTTCTAAAACCTTCAGCTGAATTAACTGTTCCAAGCTCCTTAATAGTCAACAGAAACAGGGATTTTGTTGTTAGGATGCTTTTTTTCAGTCTTAGGTGCACCCTGCTGTCCGTGATGCTGCTGGGCAAGCTGGGCTGTGGAAACCGCAGCTGAGGGTGGCACGGGGGAGCTGTGTTCAGGCAGGCTTTTCCAAGGTGGGATAATACTTGGTTGTGGGAGGGTTTTGTGTATTAAGTGTGATGCTCAAACTTTAATAGTATAATGGGTTGCGGAACACCATGTATCCTTGAGACTGAACTTCATAGTCCTGCTAAATGTACAGTCTTAAACTTTGGAACTGCTTGGGCAGGGACCTTCCCTTCCCCCCCCCAGCCGTGCTCTCAGTTGAACACAAGATCTGAGAGGATCAAATAAAACTAAGTCTGTTTCTAAATTCTGAACTAATTATTGAACTTAATTGTTAAATGGAGCCAAACTGAAATGAAGTAAATGCTTTTTGCACCTGCAGAAGAGGCTGCAGCTGTGACAACCCTGTTTATCACTTCAGTACTTCTTGGGTCCAGGTGCTCAGCCAGTGACTTCCCCTAATACAGTGGTTTGATGTTTCAGGTCTTCAGCAGAAAAGATGTTACTGCTTTATGCCGACAATAGTATGCTTAACCTTTGCATGAGTGAAGATGCCAGAAACCCACATGTCATTTAGGAGGCTTATTTTAATGTGTGTTTAGATAAAACACACTTTATCAGTATTGAAAGATCATTTGAGAGTTTTCAGGTGAAGAGCTGAAATGGCATGCTTGCATCTCTTACTGTTGACTTTATCAGATAAATCTTTACTGTTTTGTCCTTCAACTTGGTTACCAGAAGCTGATCTTGTCTGAATGCAGTCATCTGTAAAGACAGTTGCCCAAGTGGGAGGGTGCAGATTTCCAAGCACTTATGGTCCTGTCTTCTCTTGCACGGTTGTTGTCTGCAGATGTGTGCTTGACTTGCTAGCGACTTACCTGCTGCCATTTAAAACTGCTAAATTTGTCCTAGTCAGTGAAGATTAAAAATAAAGGCTCCCCTCCTTACTCAACTTTACTTTTTACCTGGCACTTTTGTGCTCAAATAAAATTGATTTATTCTGCCCTTTGCTAACTGAAGTGTGGTCCATAATACTTGTGCCTGTTTGCTTCCTGTACAGGAGCATGGCTTTGCATTAAGGCTTCATAGCCTGTGCTGTCTGAGTAAACTTCATGATTTGGGGTCATAGTCATTTTTATGAATTCACTTTGGGAAATGAATCTTTCCACAGAACTTGCTTGTAGAATTAATGACTCGTTCATTAAATGTCTGATAGTGTTGAGGTAGTGTACAATGAAAATACTGAGCTCCTTTCATCAAGCAGATGAAGCAGAAGGTTGTCTTTCAGCATCAAAACCCAAAACAAACCCCAACAAACAGAAGAATCACACTGATGTAGTTATAATGGAGTTCACTTTAAACTGTTTTTTTCTAACTTAATGTAGTTGTTGTGGTATGGTATAATCTTGTTTGTCTCATGGGGCTTCTTTTAGATCATGTGATTGTTACAAATGCTTTTCCTGAATACCTACTGCAATTGTGTACCCCTTGGTTTGTGTCTTGACCTCTAGCACGGTGTTTCCTGAATCCAGCTGTTCAGTGCGCTGTTGAAGGCTGAATGTATAGACAAAGAAATTCATTATCTTGCTTTTGGAATGGTCTAGTGAACTAGTAAAAGCTGCATAGCTCAACTGAACTAATTCTTATTGAAGTACCTTAAGTCTGGCAAGAAGGATGTCCCTGGTGACATTTGGAAGTGATACCTGAATCAAATGCTGAAAGCACACACAATATTGACATATATACTGCTTTTGTCTTGGTATTTCATTCTGTTATTTTAATGGACTTTTAATTTGTGGTCTGCTTATACTTGGAGCATTTGTAGACTGTTACTGAGGGTTCAAGTGTAGTAGAGCTGTATGTATGTAGTGCGGATTTTTTCAGAGACTTCACAATGTGAAAACTCATGGGATGTGCAAAATGGAAGTTGGAAAACAACAAGAATTAAGTTTGTATGAACTGTAGTTTAGCAAAGTTAAGAGCAACAACAAATAATTCTTCAAACTAGCCTTCAGCTTTGGTATTTGTAGTGTAATACCGGAGGCCTCTTTAACATAAAGAAAATTCTTGCTAAGAAGAATTGTGTGGCGTTTAAGCTTTTTTCTGAATTCTAATGGCTCATGTAACTAGGTGGGTGTTGTAAAACTTGAGGTCTTTCAGTGTTCTGCCTCCTGACGTGGTGTCATCTCCTGCCAGATGAATTTAGGTTTCTTGAGTAAGAAATTACAGATGGTCAGCCATGATTGAGAACCAGTTTGGGCCACGAGAGGGAACTTGGTTGCCTGTTATGCACCTTATCTCGTATCTATTCAGTGCACTTCCGTGGTCTTTCAAGATAGATGATGTAGCAGAAAGGTTTAACTACTACTGTATGTGAGCCTGCATAGAACTTTACTCTTGCATGGCTCTTCCTGTAATTTGCGTTCTTCAGACATTTGGGTTTTATATGGAAATATGTAAATAGTGTATTTATAATAAACGGCTAAAATAAGGATATGCCACGTACGTGTGCTCATTCAGTACAGTTACACGGTGATCTTCGGGAGGGCTATAATTTTGAGACAAAGACTGAAACTTCTGTTACCACAGTAAATTAGGCGTAGTGTCATGAGAGGGAATTATTATGCTTGGTATGAAAAATTAGGACAGTAAGGCTCAGAGAAGTGTATTTCATGTTATTGTAAGCATTGAGATGTATGCATATTTACAGAACACTGCTAAGCACTTGAGTTCTAAATTTAGCAGTATCTCCAGTTCACCAGCTGTACTATTTACTGAAAAATATTTGGACTAGTATAGGCTTCTTGTTTTTAATTTCCGTAGTTGTACGCAAGCTGATGTTAGGGAGACTTCCCTGTGTGCAGATTATATAGCTCATTAGATCCCTGAAATGCCATGAAGTAGCATCTTAACACAAGTGTTTTTTCACGTGGCCTGGGGCCTCCAGCAAGAACATTTCACACTCGGGATCATAAAAACAAACCTACTAGTTGGGCTTTTTGTTTTAAACAAGCCAACCAGATGTCTAAAACTCTTCAGAATGAACCTGAAGGCAAATAGGAGGAGGTTTATTAGCTGTGTGTGTTCTGGGAGCAGGATGTATGGGAGAGATTTGTATAATCCCTCAGCTCCAAGCCCATAGGGTTTAGTAATATAACAGTACTTCAGTACTGATATTATTTCAGTCCACCATGGGGGAGCAACATGTGCATGGGGTAATCATCTTTGTCACTGCCATACAAGTTAAGGGTCAGTGCTACATGTTTTTCAGGCCTGAGTATCTTTAAAGCATGTATATGTGCCTGTTTGACTCTTCCCATTTTTAAGGGCAAACACTAAGAGAAAGTAGATGATACTACTGCTTATCTTTACTTTTTCCCTCTGGCTTCTCTAATCTAACTGAAGATATTTGCTTCACTCCACCAGTTAGAGAATGGCCAGTTAATATTTATCTACATTATTTTTTTTTTTTTACAAGCCTTAGAGTAAAACAAAATCTTGTGGGTCTTGTATAATCTGGATCGCTTGCTTTAGTGGTAGTGTGGTAGGTTTAGCTTGATGGTATGTATAATTCTTCAAACACTAATATTCTCTGTATAAATTATTATTTACAATGAATCTGAATTTTGTATCTTACTGGAGGCTTTGTGTACTAAATAAATACTTCCATTGGTTTTAAATAGAATATTTTAAAAACAGCCTGTGGAGGTGGAAATAAATTGTATAGGACCTGATCTCCAAGCTTTCAGTAACATCACAGGCTGAAAGTTACAGTAATACTCTGAAGTGTTGATTGCCCACTAGGTTTTGTTCTGAACTACTTAAACAGGCAATAACTCTCAGTTTGAGCTAGCGTATTATTGAAATAATGACTGTTAGCACATTTAGTTCATAATTATAGCAAAAGCAAAGGGATTGGAGTTCATGTATAAAAACCTCGGTAGACCAGACTTTCTCAACACCGTATATAATGTAGTCTTGTGTTTTCTGCAGTAATGCTGAGAAGGAGGAGGAAAAAGAGTCCAAATAGCACATTGCAGGGAGATGGCTGGTCATGGGCCAACACTGATGGCTAATTCAAATGGAACTCCAAACATAGTAGATGTAAAGATCCTTCAGCAAAATTAATGAAATCCTTGCCTGTCACTTAAATAGTGGTAGATTATTTTAGGAAGGAGAACGTCGGTAACAAAAGCATCTTGGAAAAGCATTTTGATACAGGATCAGACACAAGGCACAGCTCATCTGTTGTCCCGTCTGACAAAGATACTTTAAAAGATGCAGGGTGACTTGTCTGTGATGTCGATGTTAGGTCTTCCCCAAGTCTGAAAGACAGGTTTAAACCTGGGAGACTGAGATTTCCTACTGATACAAGCTGGCAATAACAAATGCTTTAACCTCTGGCTGGGTTGAGTTCTTAACCCTAGTTTTCTGTGGTGATATATTCCCTGCTTTAATTAGGTATGACCTGGAAAAAGTCTCTTGAGCTTACTTCTCCACTGCTTCTGCTGCTTTGAGAAAAAATATACTTTATAAACTGTGACAAAGGCTTAGCATCCCCCATTTCCACCTTTCCTTTGCCTTTCTGAAAGGAGACTTTCCTCTTAAAAACAAGCCCAAACCACCTGATAGTAACCTGAGAAATAAACAGTAGTATTTATTAGAGACAACCGTTCATCATGTAATGGAGTAAAATCTTCTGTTTATAAATCAAACTTCATTAAACAATTTTAGCTCTTTATTTTATGTATTTCTCAGCCATGCTGGATGAGTTCTGCATCTGAAGAATGAGAAATCTGTACACCGAAGTATTAACTTTAACCTCTTTCCAGCACACCATCTGGCTGCGAATTTTGCAAACCGGAAACCACCATCTTAAGCCAGGATAGTCTCTAGTTTACTGCTGGTGCTTCTGCTTGCAGGTTTTCTCCATCTCACACAGGAGGCTTTGAACAAGGTCTGCTTTTTAAATCAGAAAACTCAAGAGGACTACTTGTTCCTTTTGAGTTCAAGGGATTTGCCAAAATATCTTGCACTTTAAGTTAAGAGTCCAAAGGCTGTATGTGATGGTTGAGGCTTTGCTTCCTTCTCATAGGAGCTCTTCCATCTGAAGTGTGGGAGATGGAGTAGAAATGAGTGTGTAGGATGCAGCCTTATTTTAGTAACGGTTTATATTTTGTCATAGCTGTCTCAGTGACTAGTTGGTGTTAGAATGATGATGCTTTAGGGTCAAAACAGTGAAATTCTGGACTCCATAGTGATTTTCTGCATTTGAGGCAAGTGGACCTAATATTTATTCTAGTCTATCTCTGGAGGCAATAACAACCCAAATCCTACTTTTTAAACCTTAGAATAGTGAAATACAGTCCTGTCTTGCTCATTAAGTGAGGTATAGTCTTCAGCAGACAGTTTTGAGCTCTTGATATTGCTTGTGCTTCCTGAGTCTGTAGAATATCAGAGAAGCTTGATTCCAGTGGCCATCCGTTAATATAAAGGATGCCTTCTAGCGTATTTTTCTTGTCCCTTTTTGCAGTTTTGTGCTGGAGTTGTGGCAACCTTAATCCAGGCTTGAACACCTCATAATACTGAGGCTTCCTACTAATAAAAACTGGCTTATGAAAGCACTGCATGGAGAAAGCTGAGAGATTCTGTAGCTCAAGAAATATCTCTAGTCTTTAAAAGAAACTCTGAATTGCAAATGTTGGAACTAACTTCTTTGGCTTCATTTTTAGTTCTAGCACATGTAGAGAGTGTTGTTGAGCCTTACCTATTTTGTCACATCTGAAATCTTCAGGAAAAGAACTACTATTTAAACAGGACTTGCTAGATGGTTGTGAAACAATTTCTACAGAATACAAACGAGGGTTATAAACTCTACTCTTTGTCCCTTTTGATCAAAATCTGTTGTTCTAATACATTATTTTTACACTTTTTCTAGAGAACCTCAGAAAACAAAGGGGTGCTAGTTAATTGTGCATTGAGAGGATCCCTAAAGCATAAATGCTACAAACTGAGGTGTCCCCTTCTAGTACCTATCCCCCAAAACATTGATGCATAATTCTATAGCTGCAGGAAACTTTCCAATTAAAGCTCTGTGGTGTGTTTTTTTTTTTTCACTTGATGTGGAATTTTGGAAGGTTGCAGAATAACCACTCTGTAGATTAGTGCTAAAAAGGATAGAGTCCAAATAATTCCCTTTAAATGCCTGCTATCCAGAACCCTTCTGGGGTAAAAGTTATTAACAGAATTATGTTACAAGGAATGCTTAGCCTCTCTGTGAACTTCTTAGCACTACAGTAAATAATGTGTAGTTTTAAGAGTAGAATGTTCTCTTTCCACTTGGAAGCTGGAATTGCAAGAAACTAAGCATTATGTAGCATTTTTCAGATGTCATACAGTATTAGTTTAACAGTCTCTAAAAAGCTGGTCTTCCAACTGAGTCTCGCTTCAAGCGTAACTAGGATGGGACAGACAATGCCCTGTTAAAACTTGATGAGTTTTGCGTGATGTTTCAATTTTGAAATGCTTCTTGGATGCTGCAGAAAGTACCAGGAGGCAGAAAAATCACAACATCAGTCATCTAGAGTCCAGTAGCAAAATCATCTAGATCTGGGGTGATTAGCTGCTTTGGCTTGCTGAAGCAGAGATAATATTTTAAAGGACCTACTTAATCTGAATTGGAATTTTGACTCTAGCTAATCTTTTTCTTCTGCTGGGAGCTGGCTAAGTATGTCTTTATGGGATTGTTGGTAATAAGGGTTCCATGTAGCTCTGTGAGCAAAGAGTAGGAAATAATGTGAAGGAACAGAAAAGAGGGAACGACCCTCTGTGTTCTCAGTGGGTAATTTTAGTCCCACAGGCAGAAAATACAGAATTGTGATCATCAAGAAACACCTACATTTGTGTTGTGGGGAAATCATCTTTTTTTTCTTTATCCAAGATGGAACATCCAGAGAGAGCAGAAATTGTTAAAGTGTTTCAAACAAATGTAAATTTTTCCCAGCAAGATGAGCTGTTGCTGGAACATTTTGTCCTGCAGGATGCAGAGGAGGGGTGGGTTGGAAAGGAGTCTGGCTGCCTTACTTTCTTAGAGCCAAGAAGAGATTTTTGAATTGGCTTTATGTTCTTCATCAGGACTCTTCATCTCTTTGAATGTAGGTTGTCAAATTGGATGAGCCTCTGACATCCTTTAATAGACTGAGGGGGTTGGGTAATCCATATTTTTAGTAGTCTTCCCTAAAAAGACTTCAGTGATGTCACAAATTCTGTACCTTCTCAGTGACTTGAGCATTTCTTTTCTTCTGTCTCCACCCTTAATTTTGGCAGAGATTTTACAAGTTGTTACTACTGGTGGCTAAACTTTTAAAGAAATAAAAGCTTTCTTCTTTAGTAGTACTATAGAGATAGAATAACAAATCTTTACTTTCTCAGACTTCAGAATGGATCATAGAACAGAACTTTAAATTGGAGATAATGGTGATACTGATTCCATCACAGTTCATTCTCCAACTGTGAGGAATGTTAGCATTGGCTTGAGTTTGGAGTTTGATTTTTATATTCCATTTACTTTATTCCTTTTCATTAGTTTACCTTTCAGCTATAAAAATAGTTTCTCTTCCCCCCCCCCCGTTTTCCGCCTTCTCCCCCGCTTAAGGGAAGCCTGNNNTTTTACCTCTACTCCCCAGCTTAAGGAGATCCTAGTAAGATTAAGTCTCTCCCAGGACAGAGACTGACTAACATCTTTTGTTATGCATGTTTATCTTGGATGGTTCAGCTTTCTCACTCTTCTACTTAATCAGGCTCCATAAAGGATGGCATGCTAAGGGAAAGATGGCCATAATCTTGTAGGACTTCATCCAACTTGGAGCTCCAAGGGCTGCAGTTATTACCTCAAGGCTTGGAGGATCTTAGTGTTTGAACTTGCATGCCTGGCTCAGCTGCTACCTGTAGAGACTTGGTGACAGCAGAGGTGTGTATCTTTGGGGTATGCTTACAGCTTGTATAGAAAGCAGGGCATGTACTCACAGTGGTAGGCAGAACCTGATTATGCTAAGATCTATGCTGTGAGGCAGCTGAAGACATGCAAATTCATCAGGATCCACCTTGCCTTAGCAAGGATGGTCAAATGGTTCCTATTACTGAAAATCCAATTAGTTTGAAGCACCAGGAAGTTTGAGAGGGATTCAGAGTGATGAGCATAAAGGGCATGGTAAGGAGAGACTGAAAAAAGAAAGTTAGCTGCCTTTAA
>VZTL01021969.1:0-11841 GCA_013400535.1 Scopus umbretta
TTTCTTGTGTTTTTTTTTTTCTTCCATTTTATTCATTCCTTTAATTTACTTATTCATACTTATTTTACAGCTTTGTTCAAATTTGTATCTGTGGCGAGTTTACAGCACACTGTGCTTAACTCTGTAAAGCCAGAGTGTTTTCTCATACATAGTAAAGCTTTCCACATTATGCATGTTGTGTTTTATTTCACTGTTTGGAGGACCTTTTATGAAATCAGCAGCTAGACGGAAGGAAATCATTTGCATACTTGGCTCCATACACCTGGAATTCCTTAATTTTAGGGATTAACAAAATGAGTCTAATAAAAAGCATAGGGCCTTGTTAATCAGCTCTGTAAACTCCCTTCATTAGCTGTTACTTGCTGCCAACATGAGTGCACATTTCAGGAAATTTACATTGTGCAGGTCAGTTATTACTATTTTATGAACTGATTTCTAATTTTATGTGACACAGTTTGTGTTTTTAGTGTTCCTAAAAGTTAAATAACTTTTTTTTTAAAGTCTTGGATAGTGTGTGCCCTTGTACAGCCTCATTCATGACACTTTCCATCCATTAGTTCTATAATAACATCGGTTTACTGAAACTGACAATACAATACAGTGTCATTAATATAAACACATGCGTTGTATTTGAGCTGATGTGGAAAACTTTCCTTCAGACTATAAAATATGGGTTATAAACACCTGAAGTTTTGTCATTTTTTGTTCATTTTTTTAAGCCAAAGCAGGAAAAGGTTTCTAAACTTAGGATGAAATCCAGTAATCATAATCACTTTCTCTTACTGTATCCTACGAGAGTGAGTATAGCTCATGCTTTCATTGTCGTTCTTCAGTATAAAGTTACTCTAGATTACTGCTTATTCATACTTTGAAGGCTTGATCTGAGGCCTGCTTAAGCAGTTGGAGACATTTGACCCACTGATTTCAGTCAGCTTCCGTCAGGCCCTTGATTTCAAGGAATATCTGGGAACCTGCTATTTTCTTTACTAATAAAATTACAAGAATCTTAAATATATCGATGTTATGTTTGTAGGGATAAAATTTTTCCTTCCCTCTTCTCAATTATTTCTTCCTCAAAAATGAGATTTGGAGGTTTTTTTACCAGTTGAATTTGTTGCCTGCCCTTCAAGGTTGGAAATCTCCTGTTCCAATCCCGGAGCAGCTATAAATAACAGGTTTTTAAATACATTAACTTCTTCCTGCCTACTGGATTACATTTGGACTTTGAACATCCATTATATGTCATGCTGGCTTTACAAATTTGACTTGACTTCAAGCTAATGCTCTTGCATTTTAGAACAAAGCAAGTTTAACCAGTGAGGGAAAATCACCCCATCTCTCTGGTACAAAAAATATGTCCCAAAACCTAGAGTGCCTTGGCCTAAGGATTCAAAGCACACACAGAATTGAATCGTGGAGACTGAACAAGAGGAAAATGTGATTTGTGACTAGGATGTACGCATCTCCTGATCATCCTCCTACCATCTTACCATTGTTAAAACATTTTGTTTTATCCCATCAAGCACACAAACAGTAGCTGAAATAGCTTAAAGTTGAACAGAAGTATCTGTAATTAATAAACATCGCTAGAATACAAAAGAAAAAACACCCCAACCTTTAAATGCTTAAAGTCTTAGCTATAACAAGATTCTGATGGGTATTCTGAGAACAAACTAAGGGACTAACTTCTTCAAATAAATCATTGTGAATTATTCAATTCACTCTAACATTGTTACCTAACTCTCAGAGGTGTCATGACAATTAATACGTACAAAGCAATTCAAGAGACAGAACATGTGATGAAAATACTAAATATTAATCTTATATTGAAAGATTGTTTTTTCACACATATGTAAAAAACCATGCAGACAACTTTTTCATAAACGGAAGTTCATGATAATTTCACACTGGTTTTGAGAATTGTCAGACTACGTTGAGTTCATAGACCTTTTTCTTGTAGAAAAACAAGCATACATTCTTGTGGATTTAAGTTAAAGCAATGTACTAGGTGTACAGATAACAAGGTTCTCTCAAATGTTGGCTCTGTACTAGATGACTATATTACAACAATTTCATTATAATTTTCTCTTTTCCCCCAACTCCTTTTGTGTTATTTTAAGTTTATTTAATCTCCTTTAGGCCCTTGTACTTTGTACTTCCCTATTTTCCCATTATGAAAAAGGTAGCTTATCTAGAAAGCGTTAGGGAAAAATCCTAAAAATTTTTTGCAATTTTTTGGTACTTCAGGAAGAGAACAATGACTTCTCCAGTAGTAATGTCAGTTACTTGAGGATGTTTCTCCCTTTTAGGAATAATTTTTAGTAATTTTTTGAACAAATTGAACCACCACCTTAGAAACTAAAGAGAAGCTTTTGCAACTCTGTATTTAGTACTAAGAAGTAATACCACATAATATTTCTTATAGCTGCAGCTTTGAGAAAATATGTTCAGTTTTTACATGTACAGATATATTCCAGCTCCAAAATAATAAAAATCAGAATAAAATTACTAAGAACTAAGAATTACTAAGAATCTAGATACATACAAACACATACAGAAATCAGAAAATGTTACCACCTCAGACAAAATGTAGTGGACCTTCAGAAACCACCAAGATACTAACTCTGTGTGAGTAAAATTCCTTGGTACTTGAACTAGAGCACACGCTACAGAGAAGAAACAGCTCTTAGAAATCCCTGGCAACTGAAGACACAGTGTATAGTGGCTGACCCCGTGAAACTGCTCCAAAACTAGTATCTAACTTTTTTTTTTTTAATGTAACTAAATTAATGGATTTAGTATTTTAAGCTACTCAGTGAGATGAATAAACTGCTTTATGATGTCACAAAGCAGACCAAATAGTGACTCTGCATCTGGCATGACCTTAAGAGCATAGTGATTTTTAAAATGATGATAGTATCCATGCAGGGGTGCGATAAGAAGCCTGAGCTCTTCATCACATGTCCTTCTTTTAAGCTGTTGGCCAATATTAACAATCAGGAGTAGAATATTATTACTTAGGAAAGTTCTGCTTCGTATTCTTTCCTTCATATATTTTCACTTCTCTTCTCCAGAGAATTGTAGAGACATCTAAACTATCCAGAGGTCAAGAGAGGATATAAAAAACGGACAGGCTCTTTTCAACTGTTTGTCACCTTAACTGTGACTGGAGAATGCTACATGAAGCAACTGTGGGATACAAACATTCCTTCCACTTCACACAGACTCTGATTATACACTATCCACCCATTTCCATTTTCCCAAATATTTTGTTACAAATGACAAGGTTTGTAAGTAATTTTGGGAAAGTCTGGGGCATTTTCAAAAGTGTCTTTAGACACTGCCCTACTTTGCACATCTATTAACTAGCCTTATCACAAAAAAATACTGCATACTTCCCTTCTGTTTATGTGTTATGTAACTTGATGAATCTCAACTTCACCCTTAGCTTTCCTTGTCTTCAGACAAGTCCAAGGATAAAGGATAAGGAAAAAAAAAGGGAAAAAAGGAAAAAAAAAGGGAAAAAAAAAGGAAAAAAAGGAAAAAAAGGAAAAAAAGGGAAAAAAGGGAAAAAAGGGAAAAAAGGGGAAAAAGGAAAAAAGGAAAAAAAAAAGGAAAAAAAGGAAAAAAGGAAAAAAAAGGAAAAAAGGAAAGGGAGAAGGAAAACAGTTCCCAACTTGATAGTCACAGCCACTGGGGTATTAGCCGAAGCAGCATGAGTAGATAGCACGCTGCTGCTAGTCAGCCTGCTGCTGCAGCTTTGTCTAGTGTCATTGGGTTGCTGTCCAGCTAAAAAAAAATGCTGCCTAAAGAAGAGCATATTGCCAATGCTGGCTGCCAACCTTAGAACTAGTGATAATCCAAACAGCACAAAGTGCCCATTATCATTTCCTTCTCTGAACAGCCCATTAAAAACAGCTGTGCAGATAAAAGAACTGGAGAACTTTGTAGCAGAAATTAAGCAGAGAGAGAATGTGGTGATTGGAGCCAGCCACTGCCATTTAATTTCTGTGAAAGAAAAGTAAAAAAATAAAAAAAAAATAAAAAAAAAAAAAAAAAAGGAAAAAACCCCAATTCTGAAAAAAAAAAACNCTCCAAATTATGAATGGGAAAGGAAAGTTGTATGGCTGCCTAAAGCACTGAACACCATTGTGGAAGAGGATTTCGGAAGACAGGAGGTCTTCATTAAGATTTAGGGGTTAATCCTAGAGAATCTCACTGCTGTGAGCTGGCAACGCAGATGCCAACACCTGAATGACAGCATATAAATATAGATACTATCATCTCTCCACACACATATACATTCCCACAGAGGCACACGCACAGTATACCCCAGAGTAAATGTCACTGCTCTGTTGCAGCAGAGCCACTAGGGAATGAACTAAAATTCTTTCTGTAACAGGAAAATGATTCACAGAAAGTTGCATAAAACTTTGGGTGCTCTGTTTATCAAGCTGCATCTCCAAAGCAACATGAGGAAATATTGGCAACTAGGTGCTCTGGAGCCCCTGGATTGTTCTAGGTCTCAGTCCAGCCATAAACAAACATGGTTTGCTCCGTGCGAGCCTCAGTTTCACAGACAATAGAGCTCTCCCTCCTCTGTTACTGAAAGTGCATTTAAACAATTTCAAAAGAATTTACGAGAGCTGCTCTGCTAGACCGTGTCCTCTAGCACAGCCTGTCGGAGAGACACAGAGGCATCGCAGGCTCACAGCTGATCAACTCATGCAGCCTCTCATATCTTTTACTCAAAGTCCAAACTGGCGCTTTTCCCAAAAGATCTTTTTGCCTGGACACTGCAAAGCTGAAGGGCAACTGTCAGTGGGGAGTGACCTCCTCAATCAAGTATAGTATTGTGGGGAAGAGGGGCTTCTTCTGAAGAAAATTTAATTTTGAAGATACACGGCTGGTATTAAGAGTCTCTGGTCTTGTTTTAAAGACAATGGTCCTTTTGGACTCTGTACCAACTCTTCCTGTATAAGTACTCATCATTGGTATAAATAATAGAAGCAAAGAAATATTTTGTGGTATTATTTCTCTAAATTTTAGAAATTAATATTTCTTTTTTTTTTTTTTTTGAAAAGTAGGCAACCCTTTTTAAATGAAAAAGACATTTTTTGTCCTACCGATAAAATTGTAAAAAATATATTTTTTTGGACAGTTCTGACTGCTCCTGTTTCAAGCATGTGTGGATTTGCTCACAATTCCTTAGGTGTATATGACCAATCTGTTTTTCTTCAATTCTATATGCAATTATATGAAAAAAAGGTCTATGAAAAGACTGCTAAACCTTTCAAATATTGTTGCAGTACCACTTAGCATTAGTGGTTATAAAGTTAGAAATCACTTTACCAGCTACTCTAGACAACTGCAGAGATTTTTTTCATGCTAATATTATGTTGGAATGTCCCCAAAGTCTTAGAAAGCCTGTCCATTTCTTCACAATGTGGCTGAACTGGAGGAGAGCTGGCATGAGGTGGCTCACACAAGACCTTACAATTCTTTTCTGCAGAAGAGCAAGTTACCGCATCGCTCAGTGTTCAGAACTGAAAGTAAAGCTCCTTTTTGATTTAGCTTTCCAACAAAAACAAAAAGAAATGAAGAGAATTTAGAGGGAAAAGGAGGAAGAAGTGTATAATAATAAATAATCAAATCCAGCTGTTTCAGAGGGGAGACAGGGGAGAAGGAGTCTAGACCGCAGTTCTTCCTACTAACATAACCTGATGTGTAAGTATTTTGAGTGTTAAGATGCCCTGGTGATGTGTGGTAATCGTATACATAGACACTGAAGAATTTTTTTCTTCTCACATCAGGCTTCTCCATTTTAACCAGATCTAAAACATGCACCATCAGGAACTATTGCTTTCTCCATTTTTCAAAGAGCTAATAGATACTAATCATTGACCTCAGACTTGTCATACATCACTAGAAGGATGTTCTCCATAAACAACATGCTGGAGGTCATGTCAATGTCCACTTCCACCTCCTTTGATTTCTGCCCATCTGCAGCTTGCAGGCCAAATAAATCTCGTTAAACAGCATGTGCACAACTCTCTTAAACATTCCAGAGAACAAAGACAAAAGAAGCAGTAATGGCCACAGTTATATAAAGCTGCAGCAGTAGCAAAAAAAGGCTATGGGTAGCTTGAGTTTCATAAGCACTGAAAACATTATCTATCACCAAGCAGTGTGCACACTCTGTGTGACTACAGCTGGGGCACAATCACAGGCAATTTCTGAGCTGATTTGTGGGTCAGTGCTGCAGGATGGTCTCTTCCATCCACCCTTCCTTTTGCATCCCCCTTTTCTCACTCTCAGCTACATGCTCCTGCCTCTTCTCTTGTGCTGGCCTATCCTAGCGCCCTTCTGATAAACTTTCTAAACTAAACTACACAGAAAAAGAAAGAATAGTTTTATGCCTGGGCATACAAGCCAGCTCAGCAAAGCTAGCAGAATAAGTAAAAGGAAGGCAGGGAACTGTAACACTGAGAAAAGGGAGAGGGATGGATGTGGAAGCTGGACCACTCTCTTTGGCAGCAACCACCTGCACCGTCTATATGTGTAGCGATCATTCTTTTACATCCTGGTCACACAGTTAATTTTTATGCCTGAAAAAGATAAAGAAGGGACAGATACACTCTTTTGAAGAGGCTGAGAGGACCCCCCAGGATCCCCCGAAACCCACTGCAGTCTCAAAATCCACAGCTGTTACACTGATGAGCCTTGGCTTCTAGTAAGTTCAAGATTCAAATAAGCAGAGGAAAGAGGCAGTATACCAAGGTGTCAGTGAATACGCACTGACTTACTAGGGATGTGCTTGAACCAAAGGAAGGTAAAGAAATAGAGCCTCAGTAGCTCTGCTTTGCAATTTTGAAATTGAAAACTGATTGGTTTTAAAATTGTAAATCTATTTTGATTAGTTACTTCAATTCCTAGAATTCTGCACTCTTCTACTATCTAAGTTTGCATCCCTATTTCTGCTTCATTTAACCTTGCTTTAATGGCAATGGAAAACTGCCACATACAATGGTATTCCAATGATTAATTAACATTCATATTGAAAACATGCATCCAATCTTTCCTCTGATTCTAACTTCAACTAGCTTCAACTTCTAGCTGTTTTGCCTTATTACCCCTTCGTTTTATTAAAGCAGCCCTTCAGAATGTGAAATCTCCCTAGGAAGACAATTATACACTCTGATTAAGTCACTAGTTAACCTTTTCTTCAATAAGCAGAATAGACTTAGTTTCTCAGGTAACACTGGTTTTCCACATCTTGAATCATTCTTTTGGCTTTTTTAAGCTTCTCCAATTTTACTTTATTCTTCTCAGAAAATTCTGAAGCACTTTTGTCAGCTTTGAAGCAGTGAAGTTCAGACCATGCTCAGCTGCTGCAGCCATTCCTTTCTTGCCTTCAGCTCGTATAAAATCACAGATACTCCATCCTTAGCTTTTTTTTTAAGAAGTATTAAAAGTCCTCCTTTACATGAATTCCAACAGCTCTCCCTTTGCATTAGTTTTTAAAAATCTTGGAGTTCAGCTATCCCATCACAACGCTTAAGAAATTTGAACTGAAAGCTATCAGTCTGCTTTAGCACACTTTGATGAATTTCCCAGAACCAATAGACTGTGTCCAAAATTAAACTACCCAGCATAAGTGGCAGGAGTTCCTGCTTTCATGCTGCTGCATTACGGAAAAGTCTTCCTTCGGAATTGCAGCTGGGCAAACTTTGCTTACAAGTTTTAATTCTGTCAGGGCTACAAATGACTAAGGTTGTTTACTTTCAGATGTAAAATCGATTGAAAACTTTTTTTTTTTTTAAATTTCTTTTGCCTCACTTTTGATGACTTGTAGAGATACCATCTAATAAAATGGAATTTAATTAATGGTTTACAGCCTTCTAAACTACACTGCATTAGTGTGAGATGCTGTAGGGAATCTGAACTGAATGCAAGAATTATATTCAGAAAAGATTCCATCTGGCAAGAGTTGCATCTGTCCATGCTCATTGTAAAGGACTGGGAATAGTAACATTTGTATACCAAATTATTTAATATCCAGTACTATGTTAATTTCCAAGCAAATAAAATGGATGCAGAACACTATGAAACAGAAAGAAAAGGGAAAGATATTTGTGGATTTAAAAAAAAAAAAAAACACACACCAAAAAAAAACAAACAAAAAAACCCCTTGTTTATTTTCTATGGAAGAATAAAGTTGATTTTGCTTGTAAAGCTATGACTGTATGCCAGGCCTTTAGGGCACAGTGTGAGTAAAGGCTAACGTCTTCTGGTTTTGCTCTACTCCAAGTTTATTCTGAAATATGCAGTCAAGACTTCCCTCCCATTGTTCTCCTTCTATTGTATATAACTTGCACTTCTCAGTTTTGGATGGGCAAAAGAATTGTTTAAAACATATACACCACCAGTTCTGGATAGTCCTTTTCAGCTGTCTGTTCTTGCCGTCACAGTTTAAAGCATGAGAGAAGAGCATTATAAGGTGCTCTGTATGAACTCCCTATATGATCCATTTAGTTAATTGATTTATTCCTGTCCTTATGAACAACCATCACGATGGGATACGTTAAGACAGTTTACACTGCTCAGATTTAAACAAACCAAGCCAGTACACCAGCACTGCTATGGTAACCTCCAGAGCCCCAGGAACAGACACAAACTGAAAGCCTAAAGCTCAAGGCTCAACCACCAGGTAGTCAAACCTGCTTAGATCAGCAGCAGCAGCAGCGGTCTGGTCAAAATTTCAACTTTCAAGCAACTATGTACACTGAATTTTGGCAAAAGAAGTATGATAAAAACTTTGAAAAAGTGTGGCAAAACCCATTCTTTATTTTTTTTCTAACCGCTTGCAGACAGAGCCAGCTGTCAGCAAGAGGCCAAGGCAAAGCCGCGCTGAATGTGCCGAAGCCCAAGATCTGTCAGATCACGTCAATGTTGCCTCAAGCTTTGGCCGAGGTAGGCAGCTGCACTCTGCCTTGGGCAGAGCTTCGTGGCAGCATTTACATTTCAGTCCCTCCTAGTTCAGGGAGCACCAACAGGTTCCCAGCGCTTTAGGTCAATATTACACAAATGTGGAATTCGTAAATATATTCTTCAAAGCTGACTTTGGAAGTATTTGAGCTGACATCCTCTCATTTCATTGGTATTAGTGAGGACAGAAAATGGCACCAAATAAACACTCGAGGTAGACTTTGTCACATTGTTAATCCTCTGCCATTAATCCTGATGTTTGGTTCGACAATCAACCTTCTGTTGGGTGATGGTTGTCTTTGAAGATTGCTCTTAGTCTTTGAAAATGCTAATTGTCAAGCCAACATTTGCAGAGGAAGTTGTAAAATGAGAGGTTATTATCTACTGCCCTTGCTCTGATGATAGAAGGAGGCCACAAAGAATAGTTTTCGATTAAAAGCTTCGTACATCTTTGTGGATGGTGGCAAGTACAAACAGATTGAAGAGCTGGTCTGAAAAAGAGCATACGATGGACAAACACAACAGAGACTCCACAGCCCACTGCTGTGGATATCTAGCTGGGAAGATATCTACTCTTGATCTCAAATGATGGAGAATCAGCACTTGAAAACACCAATTTAAATTGTCTAGTGGTTAATTAATCTTAATGTTAGGCTTGTATATTATTTTTGATTCAAGTTTCTTTAACTCTCAAGCTTCTTTATGCACTGTTAACTTGGCTAACGGATGTTTTTATCATTTGTTTCCTTTTCCCTCCTGTGATTAAACTGTCCATTTTTGGCACTCTCTTAGGGGATTTAAATATACTGAATTCCTTAAGTCTCACTACAAATTTGTTTTCAAGATCTTGAACTAATTTTTATGACTTTTTCTGAGTTGTTTTCAATAGAAAAACAAACAAACAAGAAATGTTTCATTAGTACTTCATATATATGTAATTGTATTTCTTTCTTACACACCAAGAACTGGTTTTGTTTTCATGCTCTTCTGGATGTTTATGTCAATTCTTTTCCAAGACCCTTTAAAATAGCCCAGCAAGTACCTATTTTCATTATGCGATTTCTTCAATTAGGAAGGTGTAATTGCGACACTGCATCTTGCAGAGCTGTTGTGCACAGAGAACAGCAGTTGTCACAGCAGCTATAGCCAAGACAGCTCTGACTCTTGTATACAGCCCAGCTTGTAAAGAGTTCCAGTTTGCAGTTACTGCAAATAATTTCTCTATTGTTTGTTGTTGTTAAGACATACAACGTATTTGAGACAATCTGGCTAGCTGTGATCAGCAGCAAGAAATACAGAAACTCTAAAGTGAGCACATGAAGGGGAATCAACCTGTGCCAAGAATGAATTTAGGTAAGCAGACCCCAAAGTTTGTGTGACAAAACCAATCCTTACTTCAGCGAGAAGAAACTCAGCACAAACAGTATCTGCAAATATATGGTTAAGAGGACCGCTTTTATCCAACACGTGCCCCAGTACATGACATTGTGATTGCAGGTGTGGCCATAACGACTATCCGTGAAAAGCACAACGGCATATATGAACATGGACCAAAGAAAGAAAATGCTAAAATTTAGAAGGGTAAAGCACCAAGTAAAAAGTGCAAGTGTTGAGGACAGAGATATAATAGCAGAAGGAAGACCAGGAAGATTTTACTGGGAATTCAGCAGAGGAAGAGGTAGTCGATTTTCTCTAAACTTGCACTCCAGGTAAGGCAATTGATATTAAAATGTGCACATGGGCACAGTCTTGCAAAGCAGCCACTTCTTTGTGAGAAATTGGAGAGCTTTGCTGTCAGGACTGAAAGTGCGATTTCTTATTTTGTCTTTTCACATCAAAGGTGGAATTTTAAGCACAGTCATACTGATTTATCAGGTATGCAGAAGACAGAGGTAGGCCTAGTGTCACTAACTACATAAGGCTAATTCAGAAAAGTCACATGTTTTCAGTGCATTTTCTCCATACCCCAGCCTTCCACTCTCTGGAATGTTTTTAGTGTTTTAGTCAAGCTGTAGCTGCAGCGAGGTTAGGTGTGCTATGTCCATTCCTGGTTTTCCATCGTCCCTACAGCATGGGTCCCATTCGTTTAGCTGTGTTTTGATCTCCTAATTCACACCCCAGTGTGCAATGTCCACGCCACTGAAAAATTCCTACCCTCTTCTCTCTGGCTCCTAGGAGGTGCCAAAGCAAACAGTTAGCAATCACACCACAAACTTCTGTTAATGTTCCAGGAAAAGAGACCCAGCAGTTCCTGCAGGCTATTAGGAAGGCGATGGTGCAAACACGAGGATGCTAGAAGGATTAGCAGGATGTGTATGTACCACCTTTCTGGAGGCGACGAGCTAACATAAGTTGCAAAAAGGACTACAGAGTGAAAACCAGTGACTTCATATATGAAAACGGAATTTTACATTGATACCAATCACCTATCCAAAGTATTATTATAACTACATGTATTCTACTCTTAACAGTAGCTTTAATTACACAAAGGACATTAAGGATTAGGGATCTACCCACAAACCAAAAATCCAGCAAAGCTCCCATTAAGTTCAGTCGTCTGAGGCTGAGCCCCATAACAAGGTTTTTTTTAAGTCAACATGCATGAAACTGCATGAAACCTCCTAAGCATCTGTGTTATGCATGCTATATTCTCTCTGCATTGCAGGTCCTAATTAGGGGTGTACGATACTAAATATATTCAGAAATCACATTCTCAAAGTGAAGAAATGCATAATTGTTTAAGCACAGGATTTCTTAACAGATTCCTTAATTTCACCTCTTTGAATATGACACTGAATTTTGTCAGCTTATAAATTTACACTAGAGTATGCCAAAAGGGGGGGGGGAGGGAGG
>VZTL01021973.1:0-16136 GCA_013400535.1 Scopus umbretta
GGGACACCTTGCCAGCCAAATTGTTGACGCATTGTTTCCATCTCACGAATCAAAGGCCTTTTTTCTTCATGCCCTCATAATCTAGAGGGGGATCATTTTGTCTTTTCTGAAAGCCTACAAATAGTTGAGGTGGCCTCTGGTTTCTAAATTAGACAGCAAGATTAACACTAATAAAATGTGTTTCCTTTCTGAGAGAAGGTGAGCAGGCAAAGGCTCTAGCTACGCCTAAGCTTGAGTTGAGCTACAGAGGGTCTGAAGGGTCATGCCCTCATATGGGAGCAGCTGGCAGGAGTGGCTTTGTGCTCCCCCTTACAAGTCCCAGAGGACATGAAGGATAGGCCACCAGTATTTGGAGCAGCCTCCGATTCTGGCCTCTGCTTTGAGTTGTACGTGCCCCAGTGAGAGCGTCTGATTTTAAAGCTCCTGTAACTTTGAGAGGTTCAAAGACTCCTCTCATCTATGCTGGTGCTGGCTTTGCCTCCCATAGTAGCACAGAACAGCTGGGAACACCACAAGGCTTTTCTTTGCTCCTCTTTGCTCCTCTCTGCCCTCTTTCCCTGTGCTGTACTGCTGGAGCTGTGCCTTTTGGGAGATGCAACACAGAATCTGGCCCATAAAACCATTCCTGCGTGAATCTGTTCTTGTCAGTGCCACGGTTTGCATCATTCATTCAGTTGATTTGCTCATTTATAAGGCTGGGTTCTGCTAGGCATGGTTTTACAGTTCTGGTTGGAAGATGATGCAACTTTCTAATTTTTCACTAGAACACACAGACCTTCTGGTTTCTGTCAGCGCACTTAATATTTTTTTCATGTTGAATGGCAGTTTACAACAGAAAGTAGAAAAATGCCTGGAAGATGGTATTCGCCTTCCCATGTTGGACACAAAACAGCTTCAGAGCGAGAATGAATGTCTCAAAGAAAAGAATGAGAAAGCCATTAAGGTTAGTCTGCAAATGATCTGTTGGTGGCATCTTTAACCTTGAGTCCTGCATTTCTTTACTTTTTTACTTTAGAAATTAATATTTCACTAAAGAATTACACCTTTGTTGCTAATTCTGATTTCTTTTCAATACCTGTCTGTTTCTGTTCAGTACATTTATTTTACATTAATTTCCTGTTCTATCAGAGCTAAACTCTTGTCTTGTCATTTACATTTTCAAGGTTTCCATTTAAAAACTATGGCTACACACCTGTAAGCTGATTTTTAAAAAAGTATCTGAAGAGATTCAAGCCTTTTAAATTACTTGATTTTATATTCTAGGTCATAGACAATCAACAAAATCAGATAGCTGGGCTGATTTTAGACATGCAGGTAAGGAAAAGTGTATATTCTGTCGTTTACTCTGTCCATTTTTAGTTCATAAGATAACATTAAAAGGGCAAAATTCAACTTTAGTATCTTCCCAAATAGGAGGCAAAGGTAGAAATACCAAGAACTTAATCTCATGGACTGTAGCTGACCTGTGTTCTCTTTGCAGGCTCATAATGTATCTGTTATTGATGTGTGTATGGTTTAGCACTTTGCTGATACTCATAAAGTAAGAAACAATTGCTATGTAGCATTCTTATTCTGCTGATCTAGTGGATGTCGTATCAGAACTGCCTGTTTCAAGTGTGAGGACTGCCTTTGTTAAGTAACAGTGCCCCCCATCCAACTTTGGGGTTCAGATGATCATCCGAAGTACAAAAAGTGATACTGATTAGGAGCTTCACTGCTGAGATCCTTAGTAGAGACAGGTGCCTTTCTAAACCACACCACTTCACAGTTCACACCGTTTAAGCAGGTCTCTGTTCCAACCGGTTTCTGACACGTCACTCACTTTAGATATCTTAACTCTCTTGGCGGATCTTGGGTACCTAGCTTGGAGCCAAGGACTTTTCAAGGCAGCAGAGATTGTCAGCTAGGGGTCAGTTGCAGCTCTGTGGATCAGCTTAACACATCAGGCTCCTGATCCTTGAAAGGAACTTAGGATACTTGAAAGGTACTTAGTGACCAGTGTTTGTTGTGGAGAAAAGGAAACATTATACATGTTACAGGGAAGAAGGTATGACTTGCTCTAGAAAAAGCTGAGTATTTAAAAAACCAAACAAACATCTTCTTTCAGCAAATACTGAAGCCAAATTCAACAAATCCTAGTTTCTGCATTTTTCTTCTAGATTGGCATTTCTCTCCACATTTTTTGCTGAAGTTACAGGGTTGTTCCTTAAGAATAAAGAAAGTGCTTCTCCTTTGGCTCTGTGTTCATTAGGTTTGGAAGAAAAACAAAATGGTAGTAAACAATCAGCTGAATGCCTGCTCCTTCCGAAGTGGAAGGGAGCACTCTATGGAGCTAGAATCCAAATAATGAAGACACACAAAACTGCTTGCATACACTTGCTAAGAGATTATGCTTTCTTATTTCCACTTTGCACAGTGGAGCCAAGAATGCTTAATTGTAGCTGTTGAAAGTAAGTTGTCTTCCACCATTCAGTTGCTTACTTTCTCTACCATGCAGGTAAACAGCAGGCCTGATTCTTGTTGACAACCATATTTTTGCTTGATCGAATTACAGTGTATTAAATACATCTGTAGAGAAGCAGTAGGGGAGTTGCAATGTAACATACGTCTGTTAACTGAAAAGCAAATCAATCATTTAAGCTTGTCTAGGTTTGAAGAAGACAAAATTTATCAAATTGAGATGTTTTCATGGAGCAGCCTGTTACATGCAAAATTGTGACACAGGCAAATGTAGTTTCAGATATTTTATAATTAAAAAAAAAAGTTCAAATTGAACGCCATAACCTTTCTGAGGTTCTCTGTCCCTCTTCATAGTTTAGTTAAGATTATTTACATATATACTCTGTGTATGTGTTGTGCTTATAAGAAATACACATAACTTGCCTAAATTTATTATCACCAACTTTAATTTTTTCATATTTCCTAAACTTCCTGATCTTTTTCTCTTCATCACCTTTATCTTGAGACTAGTGATCTTTGTGCACGTTTATACAGATGGCTGTTTTGTGTGCTTAGTCTGAAATGACTTTAGGGAGCTGAGACTGGGAAATGCTGAGTAGTTGTGAAAGTCTGTGAACAGAGTAGTGTTCTGTTCTCCAGGACTTTCTCTTACTTTTCCTCTATTGAGATATTTTATATAAGGACAGAAAATAAGATTTGAAAATGGTGTTAGCCCTCAAATTACTTGTAGACTACAGCAGCTTTGTATCCTTGATCTCCCTGGCCTTCCATATTTGTTCCCTGGGAAGCATTGAAAATTGGTTCATTAGAAAGTGAAATCCCTTATCAGCACAGAGATACCATTTATCTTCAGCTTAGAAGATCTCATTTTATTCCCCGTCTTCTGCCACATTGTAAACTTACGCTTGAGAATGCATTTCAGTTCATTGTTTTTAACTTGCAAGCAGTTCTGTTTGACAGCAATGTATGAAGCAGTACTAGTTTCTACTTGCTCATAATTGTGATGGAATGATTTTGGTCTTCCTTGTATATGGTTTTGCTTGGTTGATTTGTTCTCCTGAGTGTGAGGGATTAAAGTTCTGGTTGGTCTTGACAAGATGTCATGCTGCATATACAGTATATCTTCAGAAAGAGAAAAATTATCAATGGGAGTGGCATTTGAAAAAAATCTGTATTTGCATTATTAATTTAGATATCACAAAATTAACATTTTTAGTGCAAAAAAAAGACAGTAGCAGTCAGATTGTACAGTGCATGTGTTACATAAAGTACATCTGTCAATCCTGTCAGTCACAATAAACCCAAACTGTCCCAGGCTGGGAGTAATGCCACCAAACTGTAACTTTGGAAAGCATGTGGAAAAATTAAGGGTGAAGTGCGGAGGACTCACAACGCTATGAGTAACTGGGAAATCATAGCATAGGTTTAGCCAAGCTGGTAAGCACATGTGCTTTTTTTGAGCTTTAAGATTAGGGTAGCAGAGAATGATAGGTGTTAGGTGTATCTTTTAGAAATAAACACTGATTTCCAATTCTAGTAGTTCCCATTAAACAGTATAAGTCACGAGCTGAATATGTGCACATTATTTGGAATATTCTAGAAGTTGGTTTTGGAGTAGTTTGCACAGTCATGTAAATATAGTGGCAGATGTAGTTCTGAAAATACGCTGGGGAAGGTAATATTTCTGAACCTGTCTTCCCTACCACCAGCCACCCTCAGGAAGGCAGCACAGTCAAACCTTTAATGTGTGGCATTGACAGGAACATGAAACGTGTAAGTGGTGGTACTGTTGCATGTATTGGAACCAGGGCTCTGGGTGTCCCTGAGCTTGCTCATTGAAGAAGTGCATCAAAGACCATTAAAATTTGAAGATACTTGGAAGCTGGGAGGGTGTTTTGGGCACCTGCTATTACGGCATTGCCCTGTTCCGCTCCCTTATCTTCTGTCCGGCTGCAGAGGGACCTTCAGTCTGACCCAATACAGCCATTTTTCTCAGTAGACAATGTTTTTGAACTAAAGAGGACAGTTCAACATCGCTGCGGGTTCTGCTCATCTGCAAGCACAACAAAGGAAATGCCTGAAGCAGGGCTATTTCCTGCCCTCTCCCGGCCCAGGGTGTTTCCTTTGACGTGGGGCAGGGCCCTCTTTTCTTCCTCCCCTTCCTCCCACTGGAGTGTGAAGCTGTGCTTTCTCGAGCAGCTTATCTCTAGGATGCAGGTTACTTCAGCACTTCCTTCGGAGGGGCATGGCGTGGGTGAACTGAGAAGCAGATCAAGTGTGTGAAAACGGTTTTGAAAACAAGTAGTCATTTCTGGGTTCTGCCTGCTGATTCTGAGTACTGACATGAAAATAAAGTGTGGGGGTCTTTTAGTCTGTATTAAGTGTTTAAATTTTAGCAGCATTGTTTTCCAGTTTTGCAAAGGGTATGACGAAGTACTGACTTTTCCCACTGCTTGTGTAGCTTTCAGCTGAATGAGTTGGGAAATTCTGTCAAGGCTGCACACGTCCAGTGAGTGGCCAGGCCATTAAAAACTCCACTCAGTGTTGGCCCTGCCTTGCCTGTCATTACTTCCTGCCTTGGTAAAGGGCAGGCCTGTATATAGACATAGTCTCATATATGCTACAGTCCCCAGTACGGGTAACCTGAAAGTTCCATTCTTCATACATCTTAGCAGCAACCTGCACAAGAGTGTATTTGGCTTCTTTTCCAAAGCTAAATTGTTTTCCGAAGACCCCAAAACCAACATAGCTTGACACAATTTGTGGTGGTTCTGTTAAGTGGGGAGCTTGGGGTTTTTTCTGTCTTTGCAGAAGGTTGCAGAGTCATAGTGCAGCGATTTAAACATACCTTTTACTAAAGAGTGACATTGATCTTTCTATAGCATTTTATTTAAGCTACCGTACAGAATTGCCTTTGAGAGAGTTCTCTGCTTTGGAAGAATAATAATTAGGGTTGTTCCTGCAGAGATTCAAGAAAAAAACGTTCTTCTGGGACAGTGTCATTCCATAAATTGAGAGCTACCAGTTAGTGAAATGCAACTTCTCCTCCCCCCGTTGTGGTCTCTGGCTTTACTCTGTGGAAGGCTACAATCAAAACTGTGCCAAGGCATGCACCATTGTCACCAGTGCTCCAGCTGTATTTGAGCATGATGGGATAATTGGAATTATTGAGCATGATCTTATAATTGAAATTGGGCAAAGGTTTTACATACTAACATGCTGAGCTAGGGATGGGGAGGACACTTTATATGCCCCGTGCTAGCACAGCATTGGAATTGTGAGTAATACCATTAATGACAAAAAAGTATTGTTTTTTTTCTTCAAGAAATCTGAAAAGATTTCTCTGTTTTAAAACATCAGGACTTTATAGAATCACCTTTCATTGTTATTAATATTCAGGTAAGATGGTTTGAATATTCCTTTTTCATAATTTTGCCAGATGACCTTGAAAGACAGATCTAAAAGCAAGCTAGTGGAATAAATATGAGTGCTTTCAACAAGAAAGGCATGTGGTCATGCTGAATTCACCCAAACAAAGCCACTTTGGAAATATCTCCTGATTTCTCAGTTTCAACTCTGTAGGTGAAAACTGGGGAATTGGCAGCAGCTGATTCCATGTTGCAGCGGTTGTTCATTTGTTGCTGCTTGTGATTGGTCTGGAAGTCAGTCCTGGAAAGCTCCAGTAGGGAAGTACAACAGCATCCTAGAAACTTACTGCTGTTTTCATTACTGAAAATAGTAATTATTGCATCTGTTAAAAGTGACACTATAAACTACAAATAAGTTACTTTTTTGCCTGCAGTTGTTTCTTCAGCACAGTAGAGTTGTATAGACTGTTCTGATTTATCTTGTATGTGAATGGCTTTAAAGAGCTTCCTGCTCTGTATCAACTGTCAAAGTCTTTCTTCTCAACTGTATAGAAGGTGAGGTGAATTCTGTGTTGTGAAAGGTTGTAGGAAGCCCTGTCATAGTCTTTGTGGAAAATAGCGGCCAAAAAAAAAATCTTCAGTTACAACTTAAAATTGCACGAATGAAGCTTAGCTGTCATTAACCTGTTGCTTTCTTCAAGTGAAATAATTTGGGTAGAATAAACAATATTGCATGGTTATTTTAGACTTTATGCATTGCATATTGTAGTAATGTTTTTGCATACATATAGTCTTTTTGTTTCTAAAAAGATATGGCTTATTTAAAGGGTTTCACTGATATTTGGAATAGCTGTGTTAGCATACAGAGAGCTGTTGGGGTCGAGTTGAATATTACTGGATGAACATGGTAGAAAATAAAAAATTAATACAAAAGCAATAAATATCTGAAACTTAGGAATTTACTGAGGATGCATTTTTTTGTCAGTGCTAATATAAAGTACAAAAATTTTAAATCATTTCCTGTTTTCATTCAATTTAGTCTATGCAAGAGAAGCTTTTGCAAGAAAAGCTGGTAGTTCAGAAGATGACAAATGAGCTTGAAGAAAAAGAAAGGAATATAGAGCAGTTAAATAAAACTCTCTCTGAAGTAAGTAAAAACTCCAAAAACCCAATCCCTGACCACACCATCTGGGAAGAACCTTATGGAATAATTATAAGATCTCATGGTAGGGTTTTATGAGCTTAATTACATACTTGACTGTGCTGTGCAGACATGTAGTAGATACCATCCCGATTTCAGGAAATGAGAACTTGAGGGGTGAAGGCTGCTAAGCAATGGGAGCATGAAATAGCCATGTGAAAACTGTCTCTCTGCCATTCTTTAGAGGGGTACAGAAACACTGATTACATGTATGGAAATTAATTTCTTTTTAATTATATTATTTGTGGTTTGAAACAGGAAGCTTTCTGCTACAGTGCAAGCTGCAGACTAACTTTCCCCTTTTTTCCTATTTACTTTTCACAAAGAACCAAAGACTGATGGAAGAGAATGCCTCCCTGAAGGAGCAGATGCGGCAGGTGGAGCAGTCCAGGCAGCCAGTGTCTGAGAAGATGCCTATAGCAGACCAGTTGTTCAAGGAAATGTCTCATTGCTTGTTTGACTTGAAAGCACTGTGCAGCATTCTTACCCAGAGAGCTCAGGGCAAGGAGCCCAACCTTTCCTTACTGCTGGGAATCAGATGTAAGTGATGTTGTCATTCCAACGCTTAACAGTGTTTTGACACAGAGGAGTAATTTAGCGAATTGGTGCTCAAACATGCCAGCTGGACAAGCCAGTGTCCCCCTTGCTGTGCAACTGGAGCAGTTGTGTGTGAGGTGTTCTCCTGGAGCTCCCTGGAAAAGCTGGGCTTTTAGTGCACCCGGGCTGCTAAATGCATGTGACTACACAGGTCCTTGCCAAGTCAGGAGAGAAAGTACCTGGCTTTTCATATGGACCTGGTCATGGATATGTTCACCCCTCTAGAAAAGAAAGGTGTGTAGCCAGGTGTCCATCCCTCCTGAGACAAACTGCAGTCACCCTGAGGGTTAATGGATGCTTTTCTGTCAAACATGTTCTGCCCTATAAACTCATTATGAGGGAGGTGAGGCATAAGCAGGCCTGGTGTAGCTACATCACATCTTTTTGTTTTAAAGGCTGTGGGGTCACGCGGTAGGTATATACATCTGTTGTTTGAACATGTGTATGTATGGTTTGGGGTTGGGGAGTGAGGGTGTCTGCATGTATTAGATAAGCCTAGTGCCAGGCAACTCTGTCTCCAGTACTGTTAATGGCACATCTGGTCTTCAGCACTTACTAAGCTGTTAAACTGAACCAGAAATGAGAAGCACGCCCTAAAGCCAGTCAGACAAATCTTCAGCACAGTGAGTTTGTGCTAGGTCTTTTTTTATAAGAAGCTTAATAAACAATTACATTTTTTTGACCTGAATGTATCATATTCTGTTGTTTTCTGAGTGTTAATTAAAATTAATCAGAGAGACTGCTTGCTGAATTGGACCATCAGCAAGGTAGAAAGGTAAAAACAGAGTGTCCTGTGCAGCGAGAGCTACATGCCACACAGAGTCATCTGCACTGTAACCCCTTGAAGTACTGGGAAGTGCAGCATATGCCAGTCTCAAAGTCCATGAGACCATTGTCAGCCAGCAGGATGAATGGTGCAGTATATCTGTAGTACTATCTCATCATCTTACATTGCCTCATTTCCCAAGCCTTCCCTCTTTTCTGAATGGCTATAGAAACCTCCAAAATCTCTAGGAAATGGCTCTTCTACCCATTTTTTTTTTCACTGCTGTTGAGATCCATCAGACTTTAGCAAGTCTAGATCTTGGTGCGAACAGCAAAGTATCTTTCAGAGAAGCAGTGATGGGCTCTGAGTTAACTTTTAAGTTCACACGGTACCACATTTTGTTGGCTTTTCATCATACTAAAGCGTGATTTGTCTTGGTGCAATTAAATGAAAATGACCTACCCCTGATTTCAAGGGTGACTGATTAGTTGAAGTAGTCAGAGAGCACAGTTGCTAGAGCTTTAACCTTGGCTGTTGTTTTTTGTAGCACTGAGCTGTTCAGCTGAAGAGAATGAAAATTACCACAGCACAGAAACCCTTTCGAAGAAGCTCTTGGACGTTTGTCAGTTACGAAAGGATATTGATGAATTAAGGACTATAATGTCGGACCGTTACGCTCAGGACATGGGGGACAATTGCATTACTCAGTGACGTTTCATCTAGTAGCAAATGACTTATTAAATGCTGCTGTGTCACAGGTCTTTGCATTTCTATTAAGGAGCCATATTGGAAGACTGCAAATAGCGCCGCACATGCATCTCTCTGAGGATTGTGAATATTTAGTCTCGGGAGTCCGGTGGGGAGGGGAGAGTCATCGTTTGAACAGAGTGGTACAAGCTACAAGAAATCTTTTCTCCAGACTACTGAATGTAGGAACAAGCTGTGAAGAATGATTCAGTTAGATACTCTGTTTCCTTCATTAGGGCTCAGTTTATTACTTCACCTAGTTTCTGGAATCGGAGTATCAAAACAGCTATGCTGCTACCACTCTCAGTCCTTTCCTTCATCAAGGGTTTGTATGGCATTATCTGTGTTCTGAAATTAGAGCAGGTGGTCAAAGGGCCTATAGCTGTATGTGGTGAAGCCAGAGGCTTCTGCAACTGCACTTCGCTCTAGGAGTTTCAATTGAAACACCTTTGGAGCACTACAGAAAGTAGTTGCTCTTCAAGCTGCCTGAAAAATTTGATATAGGAAAGATGTTGATTTTAGTAATGGATGTCTGGCTTGTTTGCCCAATAGCAGAAGAAAACCAAATTTTAACTCCTTTGTGCAGATGAAATCCATAAAATATGGCGCTATCAAATTGTTTTAAGCACTCTCACATTGCTATAAGAAGTTTCAGTAACACGAAGTCTGTGACAAACCCAGAGAAGCTGGAGGGCATGAAACTGCAGCATAGTACGTGACTGTCAGAAGAAAAAAAAAAAAAAGAAAGAAAAAAAAATAGACTGTATTTTAGTGTTTGTACCACACTTATTTTTCCCTTAGGTCATCTCCATTTTAAAATGTAGCTGGTCTATATGCCATCCCTGAAGGCCTCTAATGAGATTGTGAACCACCTCAGCGATTTTTTACCACAGCTACAAAACGGGTGTTTGGCTTTTGGCAAAATCAGGGCTCAGAACAGAATGTTTCTACTTTGCAGTATTAAGTACTCGGTTATCTGAGGACTGCAAAATTGTCCACATTGTTTTGGGAATTCTTGATTTCTCCATTTATGCAGGAAACAATTACATTAAAAAAATAAGATCATGTTTCATAGTTTATTCAGTGAGTGTCACTTGGCAGTGCTGTTTCACTCCTGTGGGACAGATGACGCTTTTAATTTCCTGGAACATTACTGCAAGTTAGCTGCACAGTTATGCATGGTGTAAAATAGTATTTAACTGAAGGGGGGAAAAAAAACCACAAAAAACTTGCAAAGAGCAAAATGACTCTCAAATCGCACTGTTAAGCAAATATATAAGCATCAGTTAAATACATAGTATTAAAAGAAAGTTTCAAATGACAAAGGTGCAAGTCGGTCAACTTGACCCATGGTGTGGATAACAGCAGAAATCTCTTAGAAAGCTTAGCGGTTAGAACCAAGTAAATTCTAGGGTAACATTTTTATGGCAAAAGTGTTTGGATCTTCAGTTTTCTGATTATCTTTATGTTCATAGAAAAAACTGGTGTAGCAATGTGGACTGGTTACCAGTTTTAACTTGGTGATGTTTTGCTTTCTGTTCATCGTTAAACATTTACCATTAACGTTGGGTTTATGATTTAGTGATTTAAATTTTGTTTAGCTATATGGACTTATTTATTTGACGGTTTTCTCTATCCTGAACCTACACATGGGCTAATTTGTGAAAAATAGTGTTGCTGTTTATATTATTGCTGCATGGTGTTTTCAGATTGATGAATCTGACTGGTTCAGCTCCTGTGAGCACTAAAACAGTGTCTAGATGAAATCTCAAGTGAAATTGCCTAGTGTCTCTACTTCAAGGTAAAAAAATGAAGCCATTTTATTTTACATTTCTATGCTCTTTCTGTAGGCTTGAAGGTGTACTTTTATACTAGTGCAAAACTGAAAACAAGGATCTTTGCACAAACAGACTTGCATGGTTTCCCGTGCTTCTAGCAGTACTGGCTTTTGTGACTAGGGCCTCAGCTCATTCCCTTGGAGTAGTTCATTGGTTTTGGCCCTGCAGTGAAGTAATAGTCTCCAGGTTACGGCATCTGTCTGATATCAGAATTCAACAATAGCATTTCAGACAGTAAACCAGAAGTATTAGGGAGAGGGGAAGGACCTCAGTTGCATGTTATTATTTCCTTAGATGAAAATGTTGTACCTATTATAAAATTACCAAGCAACAATATTTCTAAATTTGGTGGAAATAACAAGGAGTTTAACAGAGCAGTTAGAGAGAAGCAGGAGATTTTTTGAGTCACTTTGAACTATTAAGCTGGTCACTTGGCTGGTGTGCCTCCGCTATCCCTCCTGTTAAATGGTGATACTGTACTGCAGAATTGAGATCAGTAACTTATATTTGTAAAGCACTTAGGAGCTTTTATGCTCTTCAAGTTTTAGTTGAAAGTCCCTCAGGAAGGAGGTCCCGTTTTATTTGTAATACATGGATTGCAGTGCTGTAATCGTGCATTGTAATATTTTTTATTACAGAATCTGTAATATTTATGTTGACTTTAAAGCACTTGATTTTAAAAAAACCCTGAGTTTATCTGCCTCAGTCAAATTAAAGTAGGGAGGTAAATGATGGACATATGAGCCAAAGATGTAGACTGCCAGTTGACTATCTACAGTGATGCAGTATTTTGCTTTGATTTCTTAAAATTTGGCCTGTTGCAGTAGTAGCAGTTACTATATATGCATCAGTTTACAGATGCCTCTGAGTGGAATAAGCTTTGTCGAAGATATGCATGATTGTTTAACTGGTTAAAATGTAGTGTGTGTGGTCTCATTCAGCATATTTAATACAGAGTTGATTAATGAATGTTAACATTGGAATTGCTTAGATTTAGTCATGACAACTTTTTTCTGTAGCTATTAGACAATCTCAAGGGCTGGAAAACAACTGTTAATGAATGGATACTGTACCGTTCTGGCTGTCAGCAAATTTGTATAGTGATTTTTTTGTACAGTTTCAGGTTGAATTTATACAATCCTTTAGAAGATATTTACAGTAACTACTGTATTCAAGAATGTATTTTGAAAAAGATTTGGAAAGTAACTGTCTTTGGACAAACTATAGATGATGCTATGTATTTACTATATAGAAGTAACACAGCTCAGTTGTGTAAGTGTGATCTGGGTTGCTAGCCTCCGCTGTGCAGCTTTGTAGTGTGATCGTTGTGTGAAATCGTGGAGATTGCTGTAACCGCCCGCTCGGGCTCCAGCATTCAAAACTGCCGGTGGCCATGAAGTCATTACAAGAGCTGAAACTCTGTCCTTTTCACTTCAAAAGGTTTCCTGCCTTCCTTTGCCCTTGCTGCCCGCCTTTTGTTTCAACGTTTTTTTGGACGTTTTTCTTGCAGGGTAAGCGCACAAAGAAAGAAAGCAAGCAAACCCCTGCCTGCACGGCCTGCTGCCCTAGCACGGGCAGCGACGGCACGCTGCAGTCTCTCCACGTGGGCGTAGTTTGCTCCAGTTTTCCTTGTCCTCATCGATGATGTTATGCAGGTGGAGTTGGGGCTGTCATTGGGCTCTTCTCGTTGATGTGACGAGTTCTGTCATGAGTGGGGAAAAGATCTTCTGAACTAATCTGCGTTCTTAGACCGCAGACAAATCAATGGTCATTATCCAAAGGGATGCTATATTCCGGTAGCTCATTAGCAATATTAATTCCACAGCTGCATACCTTTGTGCCTTTTTTGCCTGAAGTAAGTGTATATTGCCCTTGAACTTTAGATAAGTTGTTAGGATGCTGATGACTGCACCTTGTTTTCCTCTTACCTGCCGGTATTTTGTCTATAAGCCTTTGTAGTAAGAACTCTCGCATAATGTCTAGAAACAGAAGTACTTAAACTAGGTACTAGGTGTACACTTTGAATGTTAGGCTGGTCATAGTATGCAGCTTTTTTGAATATGAAGCGTGAGCAGGAAACTCAAATCGTAATGTGTTTATTTTGTGTATATTAATTACAGTATATCATCAGTTCAGTGGGGAGGAGTGTCTGCAGCTATCTTTTAAAAGCACAGCTGACATACGTACTGGATCAGTCCCTGAAGACTGGTAGTTTTGTAAATTGGGTTCAATTTTTGAACCACTCAGAATACCTCATGTGTAAATAGAGTTGTCATGACTTAATCACAACGTGTTCAGTGTAAAAAGTAAAGGAGCCACTGGCTGGCTCAGCTTTAGGCTTGTTGTTCTTGCCTCTTTTTGTAATTTTTTTTAAAGTAGGGTTTACAGCTAGAATTTTGAATGCCAAAGTTCTATTTATTAAATAATAATAAAAGTTTTCATTGTTAATGACTGGTATTTTTCCACTGGAATTTGTTTGTTGATGTTTGGGATTTGTATCCACAGAGCAAAAATAAATTTTGTTACAAAAGTGATTTCTTCATGCTTCTCATTTGTCCAGTGTCTGGCATGTGACAGAAGTGACCAAAGCTGGACCAAGGGCAGGAGGCAAAAGAGGAATCGTGAAAGATCTTCCCAACACCCATCCCGGCTTCCCTTCAGTAGTGTGTAGTTTTGCTTGAATACCAGCTGACTGAGTTCTCTTCCTGGCTTTTTTGTTTTGGTTTGGTTTTTCTTAGTTTTAAAGACAAGGTCTTGGTAGCAAAAATATTATATCAGTGTAATGACACGATTTTAGAGCAGAGTTCCTTGTAAAGTCTCTGCTGCTTTTTCAGATGGGTGCTGCTGTTGTCCATCTTGGATGCTGATGGGAGAGATCACAGGTAGGACTTAAAAAGACCAAGCTGGCAAAAATAGGAGGCAGAAGTGTTATGATAGCTAGTTTTGAAGATGCTGAAAGATTTGCCAGTTTTGGAAGATGTGGTTGCCCCAAAGCCAGTCACACAGGGCAAAAAAGAAAACTGGATCATGAGGCAAAATCAGCAGTGTGTCTGTTACCAAGGAAAAAACCGGATCAGAAGTGTCATGTGGTTTTAATTATTATTCTTCAATTAGAAAACACAAATGGATGGCTGGTCAAACTGAGCGGTAGTTAAGGCAGTCAGAAATCCGTGCGGCATAAAATACCACAGCTCAGTGTAGTCCAACACAACCAAGCAACGTTGACTTCCCGTCCGTGTCAGGTTAGTGCAGTCTGAGGAAAAGTCAAAGGTTAAGGATTTTAGTCGATGTAACGGGAGTCCTCACAAGTGCTGAGGAAAGGGGGGTCACCCCAAAATGGTGTGTTTTCTGACAGCTCTCTCTGTGAAATCTTGGAGCCTGTATGGACCGTCAAGTCCTGAATGAGCTCTGTGCGTAGCGTGGTGTTTCCCTCTTGCCCCAGCGTGCCGCGTTGTGCAGAGCCCAAGAGTTGACACTGCCTCTTCTCTTCGAAGACACGGGGAAATTCTCTGTAATTAGCTAATGCATTATATACGGTAGAGATCACTTGCTTTTCTCCAACCTTGTGACTGAACGTTGAATGATGGGCTTCTAACGCAATTAAAAACATTCTGTGCCCTGTATAAATGTATGTAAAGGGCTGCACAGATGCCAACTTTCCGTTAAGATTCCTGAGGGTGACCTTTTGTGAACTGCTCAAAGTCAGGTTTAGGTTTCAAAGTATCATGATTAAAGCACTGCTAACAATAGTAGTGGTAGAAAATGTTCTGTTGCCTTTACGCCACAAACAGAATACAACTCCAAATGTGGCTAAAAATGAAACCTCAAGCGATATTGCTGCACGTAATGCCGCAGCATCTTGAACGAGGACAACTCACAACAGCTAAATCCCAACAGCTAAATCCGCAGTAGATCGCCTACGTTATGTAAATTAAGCAATTCTGCAGGATGTGCTAATGACACTGGCTCGTTTGTTTTGTAAATGAATGGGTTCGGTATCCTTGGAGAATTTCCAAGTGGCAGGGGAAGGTGTATACTATGAACGATGATACTTAATTACATTTTAGTATGTGCATATTTCTCTTCCCGCTTTGCGGGAGTTCCTCCCCCTTTGGGGGGGGGCGGCTGCTGCTTTCCTCCTTGTCTTGGTGTTGCAGGTCTGAATTTCCTGGGGGTAAAGGCGTGCCTCAAGTCATGGAGTTGAAGCCTGCTCGGTTTGTGGGGAACCCGATAGGTTCAGCTAATGCTTCGGGGCTCTTTCATGAGCGGTTTGGCAGCTCCCCCGAAGAATGCGACCCGTGGGTATTAATAGACCAGAAAACTGATTTACTGGTCTGTGTACCTGTGGAAGCCTTTGCCTGCAGGAAGGAAAAAAGAAACCATTGTCAAGTTCTGGTTGAGAAAAACAGTATCTGTTGCCGAGAGAGTGAATTGTAATGCTAAAAGTTGTGGTAAGAGTTTTCTGACTGAAAACTCCTCCTGGAGGGGGAACCGGGTAGAATTTAGTATCAGAAAACCTTGTCTTCCCTACATTAAAAACTGAGAATACAAGTAGTCCCTGATTGCCGGGGAGATGCCAAAAACCCCCTCCCAGACCAAATGTGTTGTCTTGAGCTTTGTGGTGGCCCCAGGTGCCAAACTGGAGGGCATTTCACAGCCCCCCTTCTGTCAGCCTGCGTCGGGAAGGGGGCCCAGCCATACCCCAGCCCAGCGTGGGGCTGGTTCCCCGCTGCCCCAGCTCCCAGGGCTGAGCTCTGCCTTCAGGGGGGGTCAGGAGCCACAAAACTGGTCGCAGTGCTCCACTTGGCAGGATTTTCCTGGTTTCCTGAAGAGCCAGCCTGCCCTTTTCCAGCACCAACGAGATCCAGCTCATTAAGGATTTCAGGTAGCTGTGGCGCAGGGGCTGCAGCCTGTTGCTTCAGTCACGGAAACGTAAACCTTGTCCCTCCTACGTTAGCACGTGGAAGAGGAGTGTGAAGCCAAACCAGCCTTCTACCTGTTCCCAGGGCTGTCGTACTGAGCCAGCAGAGAAAAGTAGTTCAAAATGTCTGCATCTGCAACCGCCTGCTTTCCCTGATGAGACAACAGTTCCTTCTACTTACCAGTTGTAATGATTTACTGTTGGGGGGGGGGGGGGGGGAAATACTTACGACATTGTT
>VZTL01021973.1:23058-48386 GCA_013400535.1 Scopus umbretta
GGAACCCTTTGAAAAGTATTCTAACTAGTACCCAAAGGGCTAAATTCAGCCAAACAGCTATCATTTCACTTACAGACAGCGTCATTTCCCTGGATCCACAGGTACTCCTGCAAGAAGACCTGAACTATTTTTCTCTCCTTCTGTAGACCTAGCACAGAATGTAAGTCTTCTTTCATCAAGTACCAGATCAACTTGTTAAACATTCAATTCCCTGGGCTGGCTGGATTCCCCGCTTTAGGGTCTGCTAAGCCATGGTTTGGAGATTGTTTTCCTGGGCTTGTGCAATGCGGCAGAGCATTGCTGCCTCATGTGCTTGTAGAGGAATGACCACGAGAGCGGAAAAAACTAGCATATTGCTCAGGCATCTGGCTTCTTTGGGTAGCAGTCCTTTGGGAAGCGAGCACCATGGGAGAGCATCATTCAGCATCGGAGGGCTGTGTGGAGTGGAGGTTTGCCTCCCGCCCACTGCAGGCTGTTGACGCTGCATTTGCTGCTCTCCCTTTCTGTCCATCTGCCCCCGGTTTTGCAGAGCAGCAGCTCCCAGCACCCCTTCCCAGCTGGATCCTGGTGCTTTTCCTCCCCATCCTGCAGCACTGGTAGGCCCCCGGCACCTCCTGGTGCCACTCGACGCTAAGACATGGATATGGGCAGTGAGCACCACCATGGCAGTGGCTGCTGTTGCACGCTAGTGTTACTATGTGATTTAATTCTCCTAATTAAAAGGTCCCGCTCATATGTTCAGCAGTCTGTCGGTGCTTCAGGCCGTGTATGCAATATTAAATGGAAAAAGAGCTAGAAAATATCAAAAGCTCAGGCACAGCTGTTTGATCCTTTGACAAACAGTGGACAGATAACAGTCTCTCATTTCCAACCAGAAGAAGGAACATCAGGATTCCAGAAATAAAGTAGTTTCACAAGGAAGAGCCCTGGCCAAGCAAACAGAGATTTACAGCACTGATAAGGACAAAACTTGCAGGACAAAATGTACAGGATTAGTTTAAGTGGCTAGATATCAGGATCGTGTTGATCACAAGTGGTGTATTTACAGTGCTCCTAATTTCCTTCAGATTAAAAAGATAAAAACAGTTGACTTTGTCCCCTTGCCTCACACCTGAGCGCCAGCAGTGTGGGATCTTTGCCTCACTCCATGGGATCTCAACCCTACTCCCTTGGGAGAAGGCGGCCTATCACGAAGTCCTTCTACCTACATATCTTACTTCATTTTAGGGACCAACCTTTAGCTGCAGCAGATGAAGAATTTACTCCCTGGTATAAACTCCATTACCTATGCTCCTGATGTAAATGGCTGCTGAGGCACCTGAGGCAGCAAACGCTCCCACATGCCGGTGAGCCCTTGCTGTGCAGAAGCAGCATGCTCGATGGACGTTTGTCCCCAGGCACGGGCAGGTGGCACCATTTATCTTAGTCCAACAACTGCAGTAAATATATTCTTCAACCATGACTCAAAGATTTTCATTACCACTTAGTAATGCTCTTAAATGTTAACCACCCTCCTCCTACTCATCACCCTTGCAATACAAGGGAGCACAGCAAAGCCTGAGTGCATGTCCATTGCCTTGCCTTCTGAGGATCCTCCTTGGCTATACCTCTTGCCTGCACACCAAGAGCTTAGTGTGTACATCAGCATATTCCCTGTATTGCCTCTGGGGCGCTGGAGCTAAGGGGAGAGGTGAAGGGATACTTGTCTTGGTTTGGCTTGAGCCAAAGAGTGGAAGGGAGCTGGGCAAGCTCTTGTTGCCCATACCCGGCACAGACAAACCAAAAGCAAGGGTCAAAGCCAATCGTGACTTAAATCCCTGTGCATCCCACTCTCATGTACCTTCTTGTCCCATCAATTGCTCTTCTACCCATTTGACATTTTGCTAGCTAATGAATAATGTGTCTGGCTTCCCCCTAAGGCAGATTCAACAGCACAACCCTTTTCAACTACAGTATCCAGAGACAAAAGGTGACACTGTCACAGTCCATTTTAGAAATATCCAAGTGTCTCTGGCTGAAAGCAACATAGGAACTTATTCTGCAAGTGAAATATCAAGTTATTGCAAAAGAAAAACTGGAGAAATGACTATGAAGTCTTTAAGACACATGTTAATTTGCTAGTATGTGAGCATCTGCAAATACCAAGATCATTATGAAGGGGAGAATGAAACGGGAACCTGTTGGTACCACTCTCTGGATCAGTATTGCAAACAGTTTCTTTAAAGCAAAACAATCAAAACCTAAATTGAAGAACACCATCCAACAGCACAGCTAATAAAATACTGTATTGAATTCAAGAGGAAATAAAGTGAATTCACCCGAAGATAAAGACTATCCACTCCTACCAAGAAAATCCTGTGCAATACAGCTCCCTCATTCAAAGTGCAGGCACTATATGCCATCAAAGTCTTTCTAACAAGCAGATCCTATTCTTTCTCCAGAGGAGAAAAGGAAAAGGCTAGAGAGGTTTAATCAAAACCATCACTAGTGAAAAGATATCCATTCAGCACATGCCAGGATTGCTCATGCCTGCCCGCCTCACTATGGCTCAGTGAGAGCTTCAGAGCATAAGGGACCTTCCTGAGATGCCCCCTGTCATTAGACGAGTCATCACCTGTAAACAAGCACATTGTGGGAAAGGGAGGGAGATAAAGCAAAGGGAAAAAAAACCCACCAACTCCAAGAAAAGCCTTGAAATTTAAAAGCCCAAATCATGGAGTCTGTTTTGAGCCCCCTGTGTTCAGCACTGGTGAGGCTGCACCTCGAATACTGTGTTCAGTTTTGGGCCCCTCACTACAAGAAGGACATTGAGGTGCTGGAGCGTGTCCAGAGAAGGGAAACGAAGCTGGTGAAGGGTCTGGAGAACAAGCCTTATGAGGAGCAACTGAGGAAACTGGGGTTGTTTACTCTGGAGAAGATGAGGCTGAGGGGAGACCTTATCACTCTCAACAACTTCCTGAAAGGAGGGTGTGGTGAGATGGGTGTTGGTCTCTTCTCCCAAGTAACTAGCGATAGGACAAGAGGAAATGGCCTCAGGTTGCATCAGGGGAGGTTTAGATTGGATATTAGGAGAAAGTTCTTTACTGAAAGAGTGGTGAAGCATTGGAACAGGCTGCCCAGGGAGGTGGTGGAGTCCCCATCCCTGGAGGTGTTCAAAAAATGTGTGGATGTGGCACTCCAGGACATGGTTTAGTAGACATGGTGTTTTGGGTTGATGGTTGGACTAGATGATCTCAGAGGTCTTTTCCAATCTTAATGATTCTATGATTCTATGATGTTTTAAAAACTCTGTACTAAGGCTGAATGTGTGAATGCAAGGATTCCCACAAGCAGAGTCTTTCTTTGTGAACACACAGCCCTCCTCTGACTGGGCACGAAAAAGCTTTGAACATTGGGCTGACTGGGGGGCAGCAATGAGCCTTTGGATTAGGACCCTATTCCACTGCTCAGTAAAGTGTAATGAAGGGTGAATTTCAGAGCAGGAACACAGTGAACCTGGGGCACCATCACTGAAGGGAGCGACCACAGCTCTCGCAGCTGGGATGCAGTAACTCACTGGGACCATCAGCCGTCATGCTGGCTCTTTCAAAGTTGCCACAGTGTAAAAGTCCCTTTCTAAGTTGATATTTCTCTGCTTGTTGTGGTGCCTCCTATAAAAGATGGCTACAAAGAGCACCAAAATGAATGGCAAGAAGTCTTTTTAAAAGGGGCTCTCACACTGGGGCATGTTTGAAAGCAGCAGCGATGCAACAAATATCTTCCTTCACTCACAATTTTCCATCTCTCTCTTGCTCTCATTGTCTGTACTGCCTGGCCAAGCTCCCATGCTCTCACTCTCTTCTGCATCCTCATCTGAATAAGGTCCCACACAGGAAAGTGGAAATGCTCAGGGTGGGTGCCAAACTGGCCTGGATATGGCATGATAAACTTGAACCAGTGTGTTCCCCTGTGTGTTCCTTCCTGTGGTGGAAAGATCTTTAGGAGGCTTGGGGGGGCTATGAGGAGCCTCCAGACCCTTCCCACCAGCTCCAAGCCTGTTGCAGCCCAGGGCTGCTCTCCTTAATCCATGGAGAGGGTCCTCAGGTGCCCTTGCTTTCCTTGAAGAGAATTTAGTATTCATGCACTATGCTCCTTGTCTCCCATTACCTGCTGTAGCTCTCAGCAATTATTCTAATGGCCGGTAGCAGTAAGTGTACTGCTATGTAAAAGAGGAGCAAGGCTCAGTCTTTTGGCTCAGCCTTTTGGCTCAGCTGCCAGCTTTATATCCAAGCCCTACTTCATACCATTAACAGAGGCAGCCCCCGAGCAGTGTGGGCATGCTTGCAGCATGGCCCTCGGGAACAGGGATGGATTTCTGGTCTCCTTTCAGTCAACAACACAGACATGGCTGTAGAGACATCTTTGGGAATAATAATAGCAATAAAAAGATTCTTTCTTTAGCCTTCAAGCTTCATTTCTGCTCTGCAATTTTCCCTGAGTTCTCAGAAAAACTCTTCAGATGCCTGGACTCTACAGTAAGAAACAGAGGACTTGGATCCCCATTTGTCTTGGATGAACATTTATCTTTATTAGTGATTTATCACCAGTCACTGTTTAATCACCAACAACATTTACCCTAGCAATGGGCCCATCAGCTAAATTATTAATGCGGTAAGGAATTTGCTTCCTCCGTTAGCTGTTCTGTTTCTCTTACAAAGACAAGAAAAAAGTGTTTAAAACCAGCCTTTGATCCTAATTTATCTCCATTACAACAGATGCAAACTTGTTTATCCTGACAGCAACCATGGGTGCAGCTGGCCAGGCTGCTCTGCCCTGTGCTGCTCCCGGGCAGTGCTGGTGTCTGGCTCCGGCTGGCGGAGAGGGGAGACACACAAATAAAGCGCCTTCACAATGACACACAATCAGCACTTAAGGAAAACTGCCCCATTCCTGCTGGGAATTTCTGTTGGCTGGAGACAGGAGACATGAGAGTTTTACATGTTTTGCCAAACCTTATACTATCATATCGCTGGGAATGATCACATCTCAGTTCTCCATAAGGAAGTGCAGTAGCTTCTAGAGATGTTTGGCACCAGCCACTGTCCATCCCACCCCTCCAGCCCACAACCTTTTTTGTGGGGATGTTCAGGGACCCCTACTATTTAGCAGTACTGAAAAACTCAACATTAAACTGCAGTTGGCTATTTGTAATCCCGTTCTTCCAAAGCTGGATGTGCAGGGAAGCAAATGAAAGGGTCACTGCTTGCGCTTGGGAGGGCAGGAGCTGGGCATCCCACCTAGGCCTTGCGCAGCTCTTCCTCATGCTGTCCAGGTTCCCCCTGCCCTGGCCTGGCTGTCCTGCCCCTCCCTGGGCTGAAGGGCAGAGCCCATGTCTCTGTCACTCCTGACCACATCACTGCTGCTCTCCAGGAGGCACCTGGCTCTGGGAACACACTGTGGTTTGGGTTTGGGGCTTTTTTTTCAGGAGGAAGTGGGGAGAAGGTAAGAGAAGCAGCTTGTCAGGAGTATGCATAGCACATACACATTCGTAGCGAACACCGCTTCTCCCTCACTGAATTTTTGACCCCTCTGATGAGACACGGGATAAAGAAGAATGGTGGAGTGCAGAAAGATGTTCCTCCCACAGGGGAAAGCACAGTGCTCTGCTCTGTCAGAAAAAAAAATAGAAAAGAAATTCAACATTTGTGCAGGATGACCCACATTTCTTTTTTAAAATATGCATGAAGCTTTAATAGTTTTCTTTCCCCTGACATATCATTTAAATTCAGAGCCATGGAGGTGTCTATATCCTGACAGACACTCAGCCCATTTCATTCAAGGTATTCATAAAATATTTCACACACTAAGGATGGCTGTCACTACAAAGAGCAATTCCTACATAACGGTAGAAGTTATTATGATAGCATTGAAATTTATATATTATTTCAAAATAATATTTTTTTTCTTGCCAGACCAGAAGATGCTGAAAGAAGAAAACAAACAAAGTAATATCAAACAGGAGTACAAACAACTTCACACTAAGCACCTAAACCTTCATCCTGTAGGTTACTGAGAAAATATAATCTATTTGTTCTTCACGTCCATGACTGACATTTCTGTTTTCAGCCATTGCTTGAATAGTCCTGGAGGCAGGAAGAAGGTTTGTGGCTGCCCACCTCCAGCAGCTGAGTGCAGAGAGGCAGTCGGTCCGATGCCACCTCCCCTTATGGACCTGGCAAACCTTATCACCTGGACCACACCCACAACTCCCCCTGAAATTGTCTAATCACTGGTTTGCAAACTCACCCAGGGAACCAGAATAATGCTGGAGTCAAACCCACTTTGACTCCAAAGAAGCTAGAACCCAAGTTTTCCAAGTCCCAGGCACGTGCCTTGGTATGTGCTAGCAGGTTGTTACATGGGAGGAGGAAACAGATCAAGATGCATAAAGCTAAGCCCTTGCCTCCTAGCTACAGAGCTACTCTGAAGAAAGTGTAAGATTAATAGAGGTGCCTATTGTGAGGCCTTCAATCAGGCAATGGTTTGGATCTGCTTCTGTGCCTAGGACAAGATTAGCAGAAGGCATCTGAGAAATCACTGCTTCAGATTAAGTTGGCTCATGCACTCACTTCATCTATGGCCAGTGGAGAGAACTACACCCCTAACATGAGGCTCTCCATCACTCCTCATAACTTCCAGGAACTCTTAAATTTCTCCATAGGTTTTACATGTTACCTGGGCAGCATCTGCATTTTTAAATCAGTAGAGAGAGAAGCTTTGAACTGATAAATGTATCTTGACAGGTTTAAATCCAGTCCCTCTGAGCCCTACACCCATGGCCAAAAAAGCCATCTAAAAATCCATTAATTTTAAATCTACTTGCCTCTGTGTAATTGAAATGCAAATCTCAGCAAAACATCTTGGCTAAACTAATGAGTTTCTCTTTTAATCACTCAATGATGCCATTCTTACAGAACAATTTGTTTGACACAGAGTACACAGGCTCTGGAGACGTCAAAATCTACCAACACTTAAGCTTATGAATGATAAAATTGCACATCAAAACATGAGAAATTAATTGCTACTAGCAGCAAGATTTGTTGATATACTCAGTTTAAATTATGCAACTTTCAGAATGATATGAATTGCTCATTTAATGGACTTTTACATGGGGCAGAACTGTAGCGACACCTTCAAGACCCCAAACATTTGCTAGATCCTCAGAAAAAAACACACCAGTGCTGAAACTATGTTTGGGACACCAGAGTGAGATAGCGTCACTTTAAATGAACTTTCCAGTCTAAACAGAACCAGAAACACCAAAATATTTTGTTATTTAACTTGTTACGCCAAAATATTGAAGTGTCCAAATCACTAAATATCAGCATTTCAGAGTTCGTAATACATTATTTATAAATATGTAATGTAAATACATGTATACATACACTCATATAGTGGTAATTATGCATGCACAATAATTAAATTGAACTAAAAAACCCCAAACCACCAACTTGTGACAAAAAATATAAAGATGCTTGAGTTTCTGTACAAAAGCAATAGCCCATTTGTTTGTTGGATTGTACTGTATTATCTGTATGGCTATATCTAATAGTTTTTTTCTTGTTTTAAGGTCGGCACCTAAAATGGCGTTGGGAAATAATTTGCTGTCACACAGCATTAGAGACATAGGTGAAGAGCCACAACTCATGCTGAGATTTAGAACATTGCCTGGAAAGGACTTTGAAACTGAGGAGGAAGTCTGAAGAAGAAGAAGAAGGAAAGACAACTGTTAAGTTATGCAGAAATCCTCAGCCGAAAAATGCTAGGAATTCCATTGTTCAGTAATAGGCTATTGATTTTCAGTCAGACATTAATATGGTAGAAAGCACTACAAATTTCTCTCCTACAAGGGGGTCATCTACTCGACCTAAGGCTCCACAGTCACATTTTGTGAAGACAGAGAGGGTGCAAACAGGCAACAACAATCCCGACCTCCAGGCAACAACCTGCTGCAGCCGCAGAGAGCTTGTGGGTGGAACCTTCACAGGGCTGAAGAAATACTGCACAAGACGAAGGGAAATGCTGCCATAGACTTCCCAGCTGACACCACCCATGTTCAAAAGGAAACAAGACAGCTGTCTTTCTCTGACAAATGAGATGCTCACATCTCACAGCAGAAGTATGGTACATTCTTCAAGTTCCACTTCAAAACTTCTGGGACTTCGTTGATGTCTGAAAGGCAGGAAATAGATTAGGGCAAATTCACCTGTGGTGTAAGCCTATTTATTTCACTCGATTTAGATTAGATTTGAAATTGATTCCTACTGGGATGTAAAATGATGATTAAATTTGAAATGTCACTATCAGGCTTCAGAAAAGCGAGAGCAAGCACTACTGGCAAGCTCATACGGCTCGTGGAAGGAAGTGGTGCTGAGCCACCTGGAGAACAGCCATCCCTCTTCCTGAAAGAAAATCATTAAATTCTTTGACCAGAAGCTTATCAAGTTACCGGACTTTTAACAGAGCAACCTCCTAGGTATAGTACTTTGTCTCCCTGTGAGTGGCAGAAGTTGCCAAATTTCATTACAGCAGGGATAACATGGTTGGTCCTTGTGTCCAATGAGTTGGAGCTGTATGATATCTGTAACAACTGCTGCCTGAAGGAGCACAGTAATTTCTCTCCTCAGTGCTGTGCCGGCTGACATATTCATGACATGGCACCAGATGTTGGCAGACAGCTGTTCAGCAACACTCCAGGTGGTATAGAATGTGCAGAGGTTCTTGCGACCTGAATGTCTTCTGCACTCATGTCAACCTTTGTCCAGTCTCAGTCAGGTGGCTCTCGCCACCTCAGTGGCATTCTTCAGTGGCACAGGTGGGAAGGAAATACAGTGTTGACTTTATTTAGACAGTTGTTCAGCATGATCTGGACTGGAACAACCTTCTTTGCATTGTAAATGAGTCATTGGGGTGAGGAAAATACTAAGGCCTAATGGCTATCACTCTGTACCGGCAACTTTGCCTGCAAACATGTTCTACTTTAATAGCGAATAGAAACAATGACAAAACCTTAAAAATTTGATAAAACTCCTACCTTTACAGTCCTGTTAAACGACTGCCCACCCTAACCTTTTGTGGCAGGCAATATTGCAAGCCTGGTTTCAGCAACTCCTTTTCCAAAACCAAAATTAATTGCTGTCCTTGTGTCAGCAGATGGTTATGTTTCCCTCCCACTGCAGGTTACAGGTGCTTTTGTGTGAACACATTTCTCCTAGGTGATGGCATCATGGATTTGCAGTATACTCCGTATTACATTACAAGCGCCCAGTCTCACCTGCAGTGCGAAACAGGTGTGTTCTTAACAAGGACTCACCTTGCCTTGTCCATGAAGCTGAAGCGTGCATTGCAGAGCAGCTTAATATACTGTGGATTCAGGTCTAAGCTTACTCACAACTTGCTTGTGAGCGACAACAGAGATATTTTTCTTTCCTGAATGCTATTTTAACCTTGCTAAATGATGATCAACAGCAGCTGGGGTGCTTTCTCTCCAAGTGCTGGGTTGCTGGTAATGAAATGTTTTGGTGACACAACTACATCAGAAGGCCCCCGTTGCAAAATGGGGTGTCTGGGAAAGAAATGCAATGGCCAGGTGGGAATGCTAGAGGGATGGCAGTAGAAGGGGAGACACTGCTCCAACAACGCATGGGTGAATGAGTTTTCAAAACTTGTTTAGGGACTGACAAATGATAGTATCAATATTTGGACCAGAGATTTTCCAAAAGTGCTTCAAAGTTGGTCCAGTTTTGCCCCTCATAAAAATGAGAGCTTTGCCATGAACTGTGATAGGAGAGAAGTTTGAGGTCAGTGCTTATTTCCTCTTGAAACAGTCCAGCACCAATGTCTGATACACTGAACTGGTATTACTGCACAATCTCAAAGAGAACTACAAAAGTACATAAAAGCAGAGATAAATTTATATCCGGAGACATATGCAACTTTCCAAGGTGTCAAGGAAATCAGTGGAACAGTTACAATTAAAACCACAGACAAAAGGCAACATAATTCGATCTTATTTTGCTCAATTTAAAGGGTTAGAATACAGACATTCACCCAAAGAGGAAATCTTGTTAAGAAAATAAGGTAGAAGGGGTAACTGCAAGAGTTAAATCTTCAGAGGAGCATTGAGAAAACTTAAATTTGCCTCTTCGTGAGCACAGAGCAAATACAAAATCACAAAATAATAGAAGAAAATCAGGAATAGTGAAAGGAAACCAGCATGGCTATGTGCCAATGTAAAAGATATTACTAAAAGCAAGAAAGTTTCCTTAAAAACAACAGAAAAAAGCATGGTGGCCTTCTAATGAGGATTGCAAACTCTGGCAGTACACAGGCCAAAAATGCACAAGGAACAACTTGTAAAGTGTACTAAAAAACAAAACAAAACAAACTTTTTTTAACTCATTAAGGTTAGCATCTGAAGGACATACAGATGATCCAGATATGATAGAACTTCCTAGAGAAAATAAACCATGGTCAAATACCTAAGTGAATCTCTTCACATCATTACCATTAGGTAGCTTGAAGAAGTTCCAGTGCTAGACCTGCTCACTGTTGTCCACCCGCCCTTTTTTTAAGTAGAAGACGCAGAGGATCTCTCTCCAGATGCAAATTTTGGCAGGAGGACTATGGAATAATGAACAAAATGAAGGGGAGGTGAGCAAGCAGTGAATGGACTGAATGAATGGTAGCAAATGACCAGGACCTAATTGCATTTGCTCTGGAGTTCTCAAGAAAATCTGAGATAAAATAGATGAACTGCTGCCAGTGTTGTGCACCCTCTCACCTGGTGTCAGAGGGAAGGGCAAGTTGGAAATGTGATGACAACTTTCCTAAGAGGTGCCAGGGAGGTCGGACAACCACAAAACAGGAGTTCCCAACTGAAAAATATTCAGTGCTATAAAGAGCAGCACCACTGAGCACATGGGTCACTGCAACATTTTGGAGAAGACTCAGTCTGGATTTTGTAAAAGGAAGCTATGCTCATCTATTCTCACTGTTTCAAGAGAGCAACAGCCCAGACCTCCTTGTCCATGTCCTTGTGCCAGCTCCCCAGTTTTCAAAGAGGCTTTCTTAAAGTCTCCAGAGCTTCTTAAGAGGCTCTGGTGCCCCACAGTGAATGGAAATGGCCTCACATGGATCAACAGCTTGTTAGAGGATCAGAAACAGAGGGCAGAATGGAACAGATCATTTACAGAGTAAGGTGAGATCTCACACGAATCTGTGCTCAAGCTGATGCTATGCAACATATCCACACATGATCTGGGGGAAAAAAGGTTAAAAAGGTTTTCTTTCAGTAGTAATTTAATCAAGATATTAAGGGGGGGTGGGGAGGAGCGGGAGGAGAGAAAAACTATAGAGGACTTTGTGATACTGAACAATTGTATTATGAAACAGAAGATGAAGTGCAGCTTCCCACTAAAATGTCAGCTCAGTGATAGTGACAAAAAAAAAAAAAAAAAAAAAAAAAAAAAAAGGGAAAGGGGGAGGGGAGGAAGGAGAAGGAANGGAGAAGGAGAAGGAGAAGGAGAAGGAGAAGGAGAAGGAGAAGGAGAAGGAGAAGGAGAAGGAGAAGGAGAAGGAGAAGGAGAAGGAGAAGGAGAAGGAGAAGGAGAAGGAGAAGGAGAAGGAGAAGGAGAAGGAGAAGGAGAAGGAGAAGGAGAAGGAGCAGTCATTTGGAACAAGATACAAACCCAAACATACAGCTGGGACCCTGGGCACATCTGCACCCTGAGTGCTGTAGAAAGTTCCCCTGTCTCAAATCTGGTAAAGGAAAAATGGATACGGTTCTCAGAAGAACAGTCAGATGTATGGAGCAGCTTTCAGGTGAGGAATAGCTAAAGTCACTAAGTCTTTTCAGTCTAAACAAAAAAATACCCCCAAACCCCACAAAACTGCATTGTTTATAAAATTGCAAGTGTCCTAGAAGAAACAAGTAGGGATATTTCCCGTCCTTTCCCATACAAATAAGTAGGGCATCAAATGACACTAGCGAGTGTCAAGTTCAGAAAGAAAACAAAGCGAAGAGGTTAATCCCCACACAGCATGGAGAGAAGATGATAAACTCCTTGTTGAATAACATTATGGATGCTAAAAAGCTTCCTTGGGCTCAAAAGAGCACCTGGAAAAATCTGATCAAAGAAAAATCCATCACAACCTATCATATACAAGTCACCACCTGCGTCTCAGAGTTTCCCCCATGGCATTTCTGCCTGTGGCTAAAAATGTGTTCTGGGAATTATTACTCCTGGTTTACCTTGACCTTACCATCTCCTCTAGGCATCTGCTGATGAAGGCAGGAAACTTGGCTATGCGTATCTTTGCTCTGGCCAAGAAAAGCCTTTCTTTTTCTGTGATTACCCTGGCCAACAAGAAACAGAGTACAGACCTGTCCTAAGAGGAAAAACAGAGAAATATGTAAATGCAATTAAAGAAATCTTTTATCCAAGTGCAAGACAAAAGATCTCATTGCATCCATGTATGAAACACCATGTAAGCAGTTTCTGTTTACATTTTTAATCAGATACATTTTCATCTTTAACTTAGGATTCTCAAATACATTTCAGATAGGATGCTAATCACTGGAGCCAGGTGCATGTGCATTTCTTTCCAAAAGGGATCAGAAACAAGCACAAAGAAGGCTAGAAGATGAGGTGTAGCAATTATTCCTTCCAGTGGCAACCTTATCCAGAAGATGTCACCAAAACACAAGTAGTGCTCAGAGTTCCTAGAACAAGGAACATAAATGGAAGGACTTCAGACTTGAATAAGAACCACAAAAAAACCCAAGAAGGATGTTGAAAGAACACCTCAAAATAAAAAATTACTCTTTTTCAGGAAGAAGATTAAACCATCATATCATTAAAGCAAGAAAGCTGGTATGTAGATGAAATGATGTACAAACAAGTCACACAGACAAAAAATCATGATGTTGTTTTATGTAGAGACTGCATTCTTGTCAAAATTCTTCCCTTAAATTAACAAAGCACAGGCATAGCAACCAGAAACCTGATTGCTCTGTTTTCCCATCCTCACTGAGTCCCTTTGCTATTTGTCTTCCCTGCTTCCTCCTTATCAATACCTTACTTCCATCAGAGAATGTTAACAATCTGCTTCTATCTCAGCTTGTGTCTCTGTACTGTTAGGGAGTATATCCACACACATACTGAATCAATATCTCATTGCAGCATTAGAGAGATCAGCTTCATGCTTCAGAAGATCATGTTCACCAAGTCTTTTCCTTTTGCACTCGCACAGTGAATTTTAAAGCACTGAAGATCATCTTTGACTGCAAACAAAAATTGAGCAAAGAACAAAGGGCTTCATAACTCAAAGGAAAGTAAAATGCACCAAGTGCAGCAACTAAAAACATTAGTGCACACAAATTCAGAGCTACTGTAGTGGTACCTGTTGTGTGATAGCTGAACCCAAGGCACAGCAAATATTAGGTGGTTAGTTAAGGTCAAATCAGTGCCTGGAGCAAAGTCACTCAGTGCTTCTGAGAGTTTAGTCTAGCATGACGGAAATGTTGCCACTGCTGCAACCTCAAGCAGATCAGTAACCAGCAGCTGATATCTGACAGGTGAATATCATTTCACTTCTCTGTTACAACCGAGTGCAGGTATGAGCCAGCATGGCTCATGTTGACTAACACACCGTGGCTCAGAAGAGCCTATTCCTATTGCAGGAACAAGTACAACATAAAGCACACAGACCAGGACACCAGTCAGCAGGAATTGTCCCTAGTCTTGAGCTTTGGGTTTAAGGGTTCTCTTGACCCTCTCTGACACCAGGAGATAAGCCCCATTCCACCACATTTATCCTTCTCTAAGAAGAAACCAAAACAAATCTACCTGGCAATGACAAAATACACATATTCTTTAGGACTGACAACCTGTCAGGGTGTATTACCATCTGAGTATTGCTTTTCACAGACCTCCCTGATGAAGGTGTTCTAGGAGCAATAACAGTATGAATCACAGAGCTTTTAAACTCAGTAGCCTTTTATTCACATCTTGTTTGTACACATGACTGCCCTAACAATTTACAACATTTTTAATTTAAAAATAACATTTGCTCCAGTGGTTTTAGCACTGTTACTGGAAAAAAATTTGTAAGAAATTCTCCTAGGAGCTTGTGCATAGTAGTTCCATAATAAGAGTACTCATGTTCTACAATGTCAATTAGACAGGTTTAGCCTAATCTCTAGGAACCTTAGGCTGATGGAAAGTGTGTCCTTTCTGATTTTGCATCAGTCAAAACAACGGAGTGGGGCCAGGTCTACTCTAAAAGAAAAGAAGTTTCTGTTACCTTGAAATTTCAAAGTATTTCAGCATGATGTTTCAGTTTTCTGAAACTAGCTATAGTCTAGGCAGATTTTGTTATATGCTTCCGTATTATAAATATATATATACACACACTATTAGGAACAGTCCATTTCCATAATTAGATCTTCGACCTACCCAATACAATAAGCAAATCTTCTGTAAAAATTATTACTTTAAAGTCTAGACATCTAACACCTACTAAACAAAAAAGTTTTTCTTTTTCAGTTTCTAAAAATTCATAAAAAACTAGTGTAGCCAGTAGTGAGGTGAAATGCGAACTCCTTTAAAAGTGGAATTTTGCGGGAGGTTCAAAAAATGAATAGCATGATTCTTGGCTGAAGGAGTTGGAGTTGCAGAGTCCTTAAAAAAATCAATGCATAGAACCTAGCCCTGTTGCTTGAGTCTGAACAATCAAAGCACTGTTTTGTTTCAGATGAAGAGAAGCAGTTTCCTTAGCAATCTCTGAATGTTAAAAAACACAGCAACAGAAAAAAAGGTTTAGCTGCACACACATGCTTAAAGTACTAATATAAATGCTATTCTACTTTACTAGCATGTTGGATCCCAAGTCATGACTAACAGATGAAATCAGCATCTTAGACACGACATAGTCCCAAGCTCCCCCACAGGGAAGAAACTCAACAAGGAGGGAGGGTCAGGAAGTTAAAAAGCAATCTCTGCAGAAGTCACCTGTGTGATAAATGTAATTCTCCATTGCTTATGGCGAGGACTTGCGTCGTTCAGAGATCCCTTTTCAGAAAGCTCTTCTGATTTGCCTCTACTCATAACCTGGGTTTGCTGTTTTTCTGAGTGACAATAAAAGAGGTGGAAGGAGTGGGGCAGGTTGTTGTCTTAGTGTAAGCTAGGACTGGAGATCAGGTCAAGTTACTGACAAAGATCCTTCGCTTTGTCATACATTAAGAAGACCATATAGCTTCATGTAAGGGTAGACTTTACGTCAAAATCTGAAGCCAGATTAGACATAATTTGGGACATCAGGCAATGTAAACAGGCATCCAGCCATAATGGGTAGAACAAAATCAGAATTTTAGGCTCTGGGAAGCTCTGTTTGCAAATCTACCAGGCAATTAATCACTGGAAAGGCACAGGCATTTAGACAGAAATCCTCCTCTGTTGCACAAAACCATTTCTTGTGCTCTTTGTCATAGCCTAAAAGAGGATGATTGATAATAAACACTCACAATTCTCATTAATTTGCTGCTGTTTGTGCAAAATCTTCCTGGTTTCACACAGACCTAGACAACCGTATGGTTAGAAAGTAAGATGTTGGGACTGATCAGAACTAGCATGGTTATCAGCTGGGTAACTGATGAGATCTTTGCAATTTTCAAAACCAATTAGCTTTCAGTGTATACTTCCTTGAACAAAGATACTTACAGAGAAATGAGAGCAAGTCAGGAGATGCTGAAATCCACTTCTTTCTCTTTTGTTATTTTGCAAGTAGATCCAGATCCCATTCTGCGTAGACATCATATCTGGGTTTGTTGGTGGATACCAAGAAGAGCATTTACCATCCTAACACATTTTTTTGGGGAAAAAAAATGCTTTCAAATGCAACAGTGAGTAACTTGAGCTACTGTCAACTACATGCAATTGAAAAGTCACATTTTACTTCACATGCTGATCACTTAGTCTTCTGTATTTTCAACCACTGCTTAGCAGTATTCACAGGTTGTCAAATACATTGCAATTAAAAAGAAGACATAGTTATGAGAAAATTACTGGTTCTTTACATCTACTTTTATCTTCTATTCTCTGCTGTTGTCTATATTGCTAGAGAATATGACATTACATATTGTTCTTTTATCAAATTCCATCATGCAGTACTTGCTGGTACGGATTTCTTATATTTTATGGAGCTACAGTCATGGAGTTTCTGTAGCTGTACTGATTACTTAAAAATGGGATGGAAAATGTCATTGTACAAGTGTATACCTTCAATTTCGTTCACAGAAAGACCGGGGTTACATTAAGGCTGAACTCTCAGTCTCTTCTCTGAATGTTTCACTGCAGGCAACAAAAAATAAGTGTTAGTTCAGAAGCTACACTATCACCATGATGGTGATCCACTGCCAAATTTGGCACTGATGCCAAGGACAGAGATTTGAGCTGCCGCTAAGTCGCAAGGTCTTTTAAATTAATTTGGCATCAAGTGAAACAGCCTGGCAGACACAGTAAAGGTTGTGGTATTTTTCTCTGTCAGTCTGGTTTCTCAATGTTCATTTTTCAGACAAACCTCCTTTATCTAAGTTGCTCGGCTGGAGCTCTTGGAGCATGCAGACACGGTTCCTACCCAAAATACAGTGGGGACAAGGCTGGATGGGCTTCCCCTCCTGGGCCTGGCTGTGCAATTTGCTTCCTTAGCTGAGACACTATATTAGTGATTAGAAAAAGCAGACTCCAGGGTAATAGGAGGAGAACCTGTATTTCTCTGATGAAGAAGGACATCGTCCACGTCTGTGATGTGCTGTGAGTCTGACAATTGCCACCCTGGGAGCAGTACTTCCAACTCCAACCTTTTGTCCTTAAATCAGAAGTTCCTGAGGGCAGGTAGGTATCTTCTCTTGAAGTTCAGAGAGGAAAAAGAATTCTGAACAGCACTGTGACTAATTAGAGGCTACTATGAGGGAATATAGAAAAGAAGGTTAACTGAGTTTCCATGACCATTCAGATGCTTAAGGACTTGCTAATTAAGAGGCTGGATAACTCATAGGCTTAACCTGAAATACATAGTTAAGTACATGACTGCATGAAAGTCTGTATCTTCAGCCACTCTGGGGCACTTGGAGCATCCTGGTATTTACAATGCTTTGTGGTACAGAATCCTGTCTACTAAAATCTAGTTTGAACCCTTAGTTTATTTTAAAAGCAAGTCTATAAAGAAACTTTGATTTTAATAATTTTCTGTTAGCATGAATGTAGGATGGTTTTAAAATAAATCACAGTAAGTAAAAATGTACTAGACAGCCTGTACGCTTAGTCATCTCAACTTACATGTCTGTCTTTTTTTTTTTTTTTTTTTTTTTTATTTAAGCTATTTCTAAATTTCTCCAAAATGCTGGGAGAGGTTTAAAATCAGNCACCTTTTATTCTTTCTTTTTTTTTTTTTTTTTTTTTTTAAGTAGAAATATGCAGGATCGTTCCTTTTTATTTGGTAAATGACAACATGGTTTCATATAAAACAAAAAAAATCATGCTGATCAGCCACCCACACGCTTTCTTTAAACTCTCATAAATTGGATCAACATTTAGAAAGCACAGCAAGTACTGGATTTAAGTAATATTATAACAACTGTCAAGCTACAATACCAAATATGTATCCTTCTTTTGTACATTAGCTTCCCTATGCACACACAATGTTATGAGATGCTGCTCAGCAATATGAGAACATGACTTTCATGGGAATTTCACAATTAGAAATCACCTCTTCCTTTACATACATAAGCAATGCAGTTAAGCTCCCCCTCTCCTCTGCACCAGCTAGTCGCAGAGCTGCTCCCTCATCCTGCCTCTGATTATGTAGTTATCCTCTGAGCCCGGCATCTGCATCTCCCAGTGCAAGAGGTTAGCCACAAGCTCCTGTGCACAGTCAACTTCTTGGTCCTCCCACTCCTCAGTTTAAATTGAATTGGATCCTTACATGCCCTGGGAACAGCTACAGCTATTGCTGCGCCATATCCTCACCTTGTCCAAAGTTCAGTGGTATGTATCCTCAGCTTCCAAGGAAAGACAAATTAAATAAGATAAAACTATTGTAAGATTTGCTCAACTCCAAAACACACAGTTGCCATTTCATCCTTTTTCATATACAGTGCAGTTGCATGAAAACAAGCTTGTTTGTTTTTTTTTTTTTCCCTCGGTATTTCAGGGGAAAGTCACTGTGAACAGACAATGGTGGTCTCCCATTCTGCTGCTCTGGCTCTGGCAGTTATTTAAGGTTTGTGTAATGTTTACGTTCTTCTACACTTATTTTTAATGTAGCTGTATTTTGAAACACATACATACACCAACTCATATTTTAGGATATCTCTTTATTATATAGCAGCTGGTCAGGCACTTTATTATTCTTTAAAACAACACCAAGTCTTCAGTGTTTACCTACCTTATTGCCAGTCCCTCCTTAGCACCAGTCTGATCTCCATTTGTTGGGATGTTTGGGGTTTTTTTTGCCTTGAATTTTCAATAGAGCTGAAAGTTAGCAAGTTATTGTGATCTTGTTACTGTTCCAGCTGAACCCCTCCAAACCAGCATGGTCAACCCTTGTGAGATGCATTGCCCGGGAATGTGAACTGGCTACCTGCTTCTGAAGCATCACAGGGAGAGTGCAGTTGTCCTAGAAGGCTACCCCACGGCTGGCCCAAAAACCTGAGCATTTTTGCAAATGGAAATCCTAACACATGAGCCAGCATTCGCATGTGCAAGAAGTATGTCAATCAGCTTGAGTCTTCAGCTACCTCACATTTCAAAGCTGGGATACACATGTTAAAACAATGGACCCACTGCAATTGTTTGGGTTGTTGGCTTTCCACTAACACCCTTGCAGTCCCCTCTGGAGCACATTGGCTCCTAAAGAAGGGCAACCGGCAGGCTTTTGAGTAGTGAGGGAGGCAGAGGCTGAAAAATTTTATAGTATTCTCTTTTAGCTTGCATACTGCTACTGTTGGTGTCAGAGTTGTCGGTGAGCGAACATCACAAGCCATGATTCTGATTTCTTTGGTCTGTACTGTCTGCCTGTGTAATCTTTAGAGGCTACGAGAGACAGGCAAACATGCGCTCTGTGAATGAGCAACCGCAGCATGCAACTTTTTTTTTTTTTATTCTTTCAGGGAATGCCAGGGCAAAGGGACTGGCATGGGGCAAGGTCTCTGTAACGCCTCATGCCACTGGGATGAGAGGATAGCACACCCTTGGCTGGCTGACGCGGGAGTAAGACAAACCTGCCTGGTTCTGAGGCTTGGAGGAAAGTGCCTGGGACTGAGTCTTCCCGGGGTGCAGAAAAGGCCCCTCGCTCTGCATTCTGAAAAGGCAGCCAGCAGCTCTGCGTGTGGCTGTTCTTCCTCCCTGCCACCTGAAAAGGCACACAAAGGCTTACATGTCTTATAAACCACATCTTGTGAAAGTTAAGGAATGGCTGTGGCCACTGCATGTTCTCTCTTTAAACAGAAGTGATGATGCCTGCAGTGGGATGCTGGATCCCACCATCCATCCTCAAGACAACATCTACCCACTCATTAAGTGGTCCAATAGGTTTGGTCTGCTTGGGCTAAGCAGGGACCATGCAATTCATTTAACTTAGAAGTAGAATTTAAAGCAGAGTTTAAAACTGCAGACCCAGAAAATTGATCTTAAAAAGCTGCTCGACTCTGTGAAGAGCTCATAAACCTAAAACTAAAGCTTTAAAATAAATGCAAAAGCCATCATCTACTGCATTATGTTTCTCAGTTGTACCAATTTAAAATTTTCACACTGAGATAATCAGAGTATCCCAACTCTGTGTTAGTAATATCACCTACACTAACGCCCTGCAAGCACAGCAACAAACCCTCTCAGGCAGGAGGCCAGGTGCCAACACCAGCTACTGAACTTCAAATCAATTTTTTCTCCCAGGTGTAACTTTATTCTTGTACTCTATGAATATATCACTGTGTACAGGGACAGCTGTACACATATTTTACAGAGATAAGTAAGGTGAAACCACTGACTTAATAAATTCATTTTTTTATCGACGTACAATACCTCTGTGCAGCTGTGTAACACAGAGTGGGACTGAAGCAAAGAGTTGCAAAGCAGGAAGAGAGTAAAGACAAGGAGATCTTTAAGATCAGTTACAGTTTCTTGCTCTGGAAAGGCAGCCCCATTTCTTTTCTGCGAGCTTTATTGTCTTAGTGAGGGATTGCTTTGAGGGTTTTCACCACTGTTGTCTCAAGGGGGTTGACTATAGGGGTTTTTTTGTCTTCCTCCTGTTACCCATGCAAGCAAGCTGATATTTGCATCCCCAACTCTCCTTCTCCCATGTCACAAAGGTTTATGTTTACCTGGTCTTTAAAGTGCCACAAAATAAGCTGGACTTGGAATACCCTTTGCAGATTCCAAAAAAAGGAAAAAATACAGATCAAGTACCTTAACTTCTGAGTTAATAGATGTAATTAATTAGTTCCAATAATGAATTATGGCATATAAATTCACTCACCAAATATTTACTGGGATTTGGAGGGAAAGAGAATAAGGAAGAATAAAACATTTTCAGAATAAAGAGAGCTGACTGCAGAAGTCAGCAGTTTAAGCTCTGCTGGTAGCAGGCTGAGGTATCTGCATTTGTTCTAAAAACTAGCAAAATGTGAATAAGCAAGTTCTATTGTACCACTAAAGTAGTAGAAAATACACTCCTATAACCTTCTGTTTCTTGTCAAATCATTAATAATATGAATACCCATTTCTTTTCTCATATTAGACCACTTGAGTCTGACCTAAAAACCTTTAATGTCCTTTCACTGCAAGAGTTAGTTAAAGGCTCCCTCTAACCCCAGGATGACAAATCTCAGCACAGTTCAAGATCATGCTTTCAGCAGAGGTATCCCTCACAGGAGGCAGATCTGCTCATCGCTGTGACCATTTGATGATTTTGGAACAAGCAGAGGCGCTTAGGCAGAAGTGCTGTGGTCTTCTTGCTCTAATGGCTTCGTTACCTGGCACGATGCCTGGCATCTTTTGATGCCTTGTTATCTTGTAAAAGCAGAACAGCTGCACACGTGGTACAGTTTTTCCAATGAACAAGTCACAAGACTCTCAGAGATATAACCAGCGAAAGGCTGTTGAAATGCTCTTAGAATTATAATGACAACTTATCAATGCTTGGAACAAAATCATCCTTTTACTGATTAATTCACAGGCTCTGTGAAGAGTGTTTGCTTGTGAAATCTCTTCTGCCTTTTTTTTTTTCTTCCTTTCTTTCTTCCTTATTTTCTGATGGTGATCTGTAAAAAGGGACTGTTAAGAACAGCAAAGCCATGGACTCTTCTGAATTAAGCTCTTTTATCAGATAGCTTTCTTGGGAGACTAATAGACAAAAGCAAAACATTAATTTTCTCACCAAATAACAACTGCTTTGACATGCACAGTTTGAGAGATAAGCTGCCTGTGTATGTTGTCATCTACAGACCTGTGATCTTTATACTACAACTCTGTTGCCCACCAGGTAGCCAATACTAAAATGTGGGCATTGGCCCACCTGTGACCATGCAGAAAAGGAAGCTTTTTAGAACTCTTCAGCTCAGTAGAGATTGCCTTGCATGAGGGCTGGTAATACAGAACAGCTCCAGATGAAACTGCAGCTGGCTTTTATCAGCAAGCAATAGTGAGAGCCTGTATTTCAACCAGTAGCCAGTAATTAAAGATGTCTTGCTCGACTTACTCAACCCCAGCAAAAAAAAAGATCTGAACCCACACTGGTTCTTAGCAGATATTCAGCTGATGGACTACAGCCTCTAAAAATCATGATACAAGAAAACAGAGATGATAAACAGAGGAGACTCAAAATTAGATAAATTTACACATGGAGAACAACTTTCCTATCTGACAGGCCTGAATCACACTCTCTGAGGACAAACAACTCCACATCTTTCCAAAATAAGCTGCAGCACAGCTTCTTTCAAATAGAGGAATGACTCAGAGAGTGCCACTGTCACCACGTCTGGCTGTGAGTCCTTCAGAAGTCACAGTGACACCCTCTCTCACTTTGAACACTGGACGACAAAAGCCAGAGCGATCTTCACACTTCAGGCTGCAGAACAGCAGGTGGTTTGCATTTGTATTTAGTCCAAGTGGTACAACAGCACAGTTTATATAAGCTCACACAGCTGAGAATTACAAAGTTCCCTGTGGTAAACCAAAAAAAGATCCAGAAGCCACCCCTCCCCATCAAAAACCTATGATAGGGACTGCAGTCCATGCAGGATAGCTCCTCCATAAGGAAAGTCCTGTACCCTGAGACCTGACCAGTGCCAAGGCTTGTTCTGTTGGCAAACAAATCACAAAGAGAAGAAAAAGACACAATGACATGTTTCTGAGAAGGCAGATTAGAGACTAAGAGCATTAAACCAATGTTTGCCTTGGCTGGAAGAAGAAGTGTGCTGTAAAGACAAGTCTCCAAGTTTTGTCTGTGGCACTCCTACTTGTGCCCTGCATGGAAGTCCCTCAGGCAAATGATGTAGGACAACACAAGTGGATACCATTGGGTTATCAGAAGTTTCTAGTTTTAAGTAGTGCTTTTCTCTTCAGGTCCAGCTACAAGGCAGGGTGAGTGTTGGCAAGAGATCGTGGCATCTAGAGGGACTCTAACCTTCTCAAGGAAAGGAGCCCAGTACATGTTTGTCAGCCTTTTGAAGTTACATTTCTAAATGGAAACAGAAAACACTTTGCACCAGCTCCCCAGGACAGGAGTGAATATTCCTCAGTGTTGAAACCTCTGCTTTCCTCACCCCTCTGGCTACAACTTCTCATCATTTACCCTATCTGAACCTGAAATCATCTACTATCCCCACTCACAGCAGACGTTTTATGCAACCATGGCTGAGCATTATCTATCAAGGGTAAATTGTCTACAGATGCCCAGTATGTGATTATGAAAGATTAAACAAACAGTATGGGAACAGCTTTAGGAATCCCAAATGCCAGTGCTGCTGATGCATACAATCATGGCTTTATTATCCAAGAGACCACAACATCAGTTCGAATTTTGAGTGCTGCACAGCCTTAATAGATTTTACATGTTACAGTAGCTTTCTGCTGGTGCCTCACAGTGGTTCAGGGAATAAGGGGGATGCTTTTCTCCCCAACAGTAATTGCAAAAATTAATGTAGATGATACTATTTCTCTTCCCTACTTAAAAATTCTCTGGTAATTACTAAGTACTGGAAATATACTAGAAGTTTTTGAAAATAGCAGCACCTCATGAAAAAAGTTGCTTGATGATCCCATTCCCTAAATTTAAAGGGGTTCCTTCATTTCTAAATTCCCAGTAGTCTTAAATAAAGCAAATACCCTTCTCAAAATCCAAGCCAGGTCCCCTTAAGTGAATAGCACTGTCACAAAGAAAACCCTATCCATTCATAGATTAAAAAGCAAAGAAGTAAACAACTTTCCCATCTCTAGGATAAGTGGCAGTCATTTTGCCCTGACTGGTTTCCTCATTATCTTTTCTGACATCCACACAATATGGGATGCTGAGCACAAGCAATGCTGCTTTTTGCTGAGTTATGCAGCAGGTGAGCTGCATTGGAATGTGTTGACTCATAGCTTACCTTTCATTGCTTCCTTTGACATTTTGGCAAGGTGGATTTTATGGAAGTCCTCCAAAATAATACATATTGGGTGAAAGACTGAGTCTGCAACTGTTGAAAGGGAGGTAGAGAAGTTGCACTTTCTCGACAGTGACAGCACTCATAGGATTCAAAAGGGGTCATCTACAGCTTTTCAAGTGTTTTGCTTTTCTTTTTGGCCTTCCCCCTCCCAAATCTTCCTTATGCAGCCTTTGAAAAGCCTGTGATAGAATGATACCATATTGGTGACAATTACAGAGTGTAAACAGACACAGTGAGCTCTTTCATCTCAAAGCTGTTTCCAAGAAACTGAGGTGCATATTAAGAGCATAGATTGCACACTCTCATTTGAACACTGGCTGTATAGTCAAGAAGGCAAAGGAAGTACTTGTAATTTATCTTTATGTACTAAAGATCAATTTTGTTTACTGGCACTGAAAAATACTGTACCCCAAAAGATGTCTTGCCAGTATGAGTAGGATACGTAGGTTTTTAGTCCCATTGGATCAGCCATTGGCTTAGTTCTAAAGGCACATGATCCGAAGCGTCCAGAATGAAGGGACTTGGGTGTGTAGCTCCAGAAGCAGCTCTACATGTTGAAAAGATGCTGACTAGGGTCTAAGCGGTATTACTTTTTTCTTTTTGTCAATAATTAACCACAATAAACTGCAAGGTTTTTCCAACTTGGTAAAACTCAGACAAGAGTGATGTGGCATTACTAATATGGGAAGGCAAATATTGTATTAGGATATGAAATATGGTGAACATCATGCACATAATCTGAAAATCACAGCTCAATGATGACTTCTAATGAGGATTTGCAATTGTGCCAGAAGAGGCTTCCCCAACAAGGGAGTAAAAATCTGAGCTGTTTATCATTTACTAATATAAACCACAACTGTTAGTGACAGCTTCTTCAAAATGTAATAGTGTAATACGTATTTTGATAGACATAATCTTGGGATAAACAACAGTGAACATAATGTGATTAGCAGCTATAATTTCCATTTGATGGGAATGCAATAACCCTAACTCAAACCTAAACCAGAAAATGAGTAACTGTGAAATTTTCAGCCAGTCAGCCCTGGAGATGTAGTTAAACAGAGAGCACCCATCTCCATTGTGGAAACTGTCTGAGGCTCCTGAGACTGGTTGAGTTTGGCCCCAAGAAATACCACTTCCAATAAAGCCATTCTAAACATTTCACATTGATTTAACTGTAAATTCTAAAGGGTTCTTTTATTAGCAGAATAGGGAAGTTTTCCAAAGCCTCTGGTTATTTTATACTACATTAGTTAGTACAGGAAGAACTGATTCCTGACTAATAAATATGTTATTACCGCCCAACACCACTCTTGGAAATCAAAGACAACAAGCACCTGCTAGCTTACTGATAGTGTGGTCTAATCAAAGAGATGTTCTTATCCCTTCTTTCAATTTTTATTCTTGATGTTTTTTCTAATGTTGCTTTAAACACCCTAAGTAATGTTGCTTTTTCATCATGTTTTAGGAAACCATTCTAATTCGATAGGTAATAATTACAAATTTACCTACAGGCTAAATTTTTTTTTAATTAGTTTAATGCCATTGATTTCAGAATCCACCCCTCCCCCCCCACCCCCCCGCT
>VZTL01021973.1:48423-72274 GCA_013400535.1 Scopus umbretta
ATAGTTAAGCCTTTCAAATACTCAGGAAAGTTCACACCTATGGACAGATAGTGTTATTTCCCCTACTTGTATAAAGGCTTTTTTTGCCCAAAACCAATCTTTCCACATTTCAGACATTCTTGACAGTCCCTCAAGACTTCTTACCCTTCCTTCAATTACTCAAATTTACCAGAGCCAATTCTTTGGAAGTCAGAGATCAGAACCTAGTCTTGGTGCAGCTGTACATAAACTAGCCCTGGCTGAACTCTGCTGAATCACATGATGCAGCACACATTTGAGGAAGCTAAAATTCTTTTAGAGATTTTTTTTTCATGATTTTTTTTTATCAAGGTGAATTCTTGTCACAGAGAAAAACTTTTTTCCCTCTCCCAAGTTTTTCTCACAATCTGAAATTGAACAGCAAATTTTTACTCTCTGAAAGATGTTGCTATTGTGGAGTGAAATTAAATAAACTTCAAAACTGATGGGTGCGTACTGGCAAAGAAGATAAAAGACAAACATGAGGAATGTACAAAGGGTTTCCAGTGGTCTGATATGCTTCATTATGTATGTAATATAAGATTGCACGTAGTAGTTCAACCCTCAACTTAAGATGTCCCCTGAGAGCATCAGCAAAAGCCAATTATCAATTGTCCTGAATATGCACTGTAGAAAAGTGACACTAATGGCTGTTACAAATTGTTATCTAAGAAGACTGTCAAAAACTCTAAGTTAGGACCAAAGCCTTACATAACCCTGCAATGTACTCTATACACATAGGATAAATTAATCTTTATTTAATAAAGTCAAGCAGACAGCTCCAGTAACACCTCATTCCTCTACATCAGTCATTGAGCTTTTCAGCAAGCCACAAGCACCGTTAATTAAAAGAAAAAAAGCACAACTATTTAGCAAGAATTACTTTGAACAGTTCAGGTAACAGATGTGATGTCCTAGCTATTGCCACCATTCCCAGAGCACACACCAGAGCCCTCTTGCTAACAGCAGGATGCATGTAGCTGCAACTTCTGCCTTGTATGTTATGTTTAGCTCTTTCCCTTGCTTGCAAGGACTCATTGTGCTGTGTTTTGGGGACCCCACTTCTCATGACTGGGGACCTGTTGGAGTACAGTAGGTGGAAACCACAGGCAGGGAGGACTGGTGCATCCCAGACCTTACATCAGTGTGGAGTTGATGTGTAGGTAGGACATACCAGCTACCAAAGCACTTCTGAATCCCAGGTCAGATGTAGCCTCCTTTCACCTTCCACTGCTTCTTCTCTTCTGCCTCTTTTTTCATAGCATTCACTTTTATTCTCACTTCTCTCTTCCTATTGCCTCTGCTCCTTCATAAACAGTTATGTGGTGTTTGAAATCTATGTGTTGAGCATGCATCCATGTAGTGGGCTAGTGCATATCCTTGCATGACTGAATAGAAAGAGGGTAGAGATATATATACACACACCCCCTCTTGTATAAAGAATATACTCCTTGCCTTATCCCATGAGAACCAAGATAAAAGTCAGATACTAGATGTTGTATTGCATATAAATGCGAGGCTGAGAGCTGCCGTGTAAGTCTGAGGTTTTCTTACACATTTAACATTTAAAATTAGTTAGAAAAATAATTTTTATTGACTCACTTATATCTAAGCATCAATTGTCAGAAAGGCTCTAGCTACTTATTTGACTAAGAAAAGATTCTGCACCTAAGTATCTCAGTTTTCTGTTACATTTCTATTAAAACCAGTCACATCTATAGGGCACTAAGGTACTCATTCATGAACTTTGTGAAGAATAAATCCTCTGTTTGAATAATTGCAAATAGAAAGTTAAATCCTGAAATTCAATTGCAGTTTGAGTTTTCACTGCAGGCCACAACATTCTAATAACCTAAACATTAGAAAAACTGAAAATCTACATGGCACTGTAATCTCCATGGAGAAAGGAAACTTCAGATTTGGCACAAACGTTTCTCTCATAATTAAGTGCATCTTGTTGGAATTTGTAATCCCCCATTGTAACCCTATGTTAAATACTTTGACAGAATAAGTAGTGTTTTCAAGCCATATAATTCTGACATCAAAACAAAAATAACCAATAACAACAAAAAGAAAACAGATGAAAAACCACCGTTTGATCGAATAGTAAAGAATGGTCCCATCACAGCCACTGGGTGGTAAGCAATTAGAAATAAACACAGACAAACTGAGATGTAACCCTCTCTTGCCTGCCTTTAATCCACAGGTAATTTGAAAATATTTCAGGCTGAACAGCTGATGGACAGATGTTTACAGAATGCTTTTGTTAACACACAACAGTGTCCTCAAACTACACCTTTTCCCAATGTGAGGTAAGAAGATTAATAGATATTAAAGTAAGGGAACTGAAAGCTACTGCCAATTTGGTTTTGTAGCAGGAGCACGAAAAGTGTTTTGGAAGGAGTAACTGCAAGAAATTTATAATCTCAAATACTGTTGTAGAAAACAGGCAAGCAATAATTGAACTATAGCAGTGAACACATCATGGCAATTTCTCTTCCACCCCCTGAAGCAGATAGACCGAGCAGAAATAGTGAGTTCTCGGGAGATAGGGTAACATGGAGACATTACCTGGATTAATGAATTTTTTTAAAAGTACTGGAGTATAAAATAAAGGTGTTTTATTCCTGTTGGGATTAAAGTCCAATTTTTACATACAAGGACTCCAAAAACAGCAGAGAGAATTGGAAGATTTTTTTCATTTGTGAGCTAAAAATCAGTCTAGTAGATAGGAGCAGAAAATGCTCTAAATTGATGGAGTGAAGCAAAAGTGGAGGTGGAAAGGACTTGTGGTGAAAGAGACCTTAGCTGCTTATGCTTTTAATGTTTCACTGAATTTTTGGGCTTGTGTTAGTAGCTGGAACTTCAGGTTTGCATTTTAGCACAAGATAAGGAGAAAAAAATCAGGCCTTAAAACACATAGAAACAAAATTCTTATAGACCTTGGAAGATTTAGAACTAAGACACAAAGGAATGAGGGCTTTAAATGGTCTTTTAATCACTGCTCTTCATATCTACAAAACAGTAATAGAAGTATTGGGGTTGAGGGAAAGACTGTATCGTCAACTTGCAAAAGGACAGCTTAAGAAAGTTGGGTTGGAGAGAGACCCAGTATACATCTTTTCTACCAAAAGCAGTGTTCAAATTATTTGATTATTGTGGACAATAAGGTCAGAACCAGACTTATTTCACTGGAGGGAATGGGGAAGTAATGCTACACAGGACAGTTCACTGGGTAATGAACATCTCCCTCTTCCTCCACGCATGAATGTCTATGGTATACATACCTGGTTTTGATGGCAATTACTTCACCTGTTTGAAACACAATCAGCTTTGAAAGAACCAAAAGGGCTGCTCCCAGGGAATCCACCCTCTGCTCAGCACTAAGACCACGGTCCTCTTCCCCAGGCAGACTCCTGGGGACTCAGTCAGTGTTGAGCAACTCCTTCATACACACAATTGCAGCTGACCTGCTGCCAAGGGATATTAATCACTTCATTTTCCAAATTAGCTGTCTGCAGAAAAACACAAGTGTCTCTCTGCTTTTATACTTCAGGAAACAAAGTAGTTGCATTGGAAAATTATGAAACAGATGCTAGAATTATTTATGCTCAAGAAATAACTTCCAGCATTTAAAGTTTCTTGGCTGTGGTAACTTGTTTCATGTCCGAGCTGCCATCTTTACATTTTTATAGGCCCTCACAACAGGGGAAGTATAAGCCAGTCAGGTAAAAACCAAAACAGAACTGAAAGCCTGCACATCTGATTTATGTCCTGTGGTATTAAATATTTATATACCAGCAAAAGGACAAAATACCAAACTAAACCATCATAATTGCAAAATTTAGCTCTACTTCACCATTCAGACCATAGGTACAGAAATATTTGTAGCAGAAATACCAAGATTTTTGTGAATGTGTCTGCCTGTATGTGAGGGCACCAGAAGAAAATGAGGCATTAAAACAATAACATATAACACTAGATAACCGAGTACATGGGGGGACAGCAACCAGACTCATAAATATCAGGATGCAGGCCTTCTCATCTAGATATAAACAAGATGATGGCAACAAGGTTACATCAAATGTGCCATTCCCACCCCTGTCACCCAACCAGAAGCCAAGGTACAGCCAGAAAGATAACCAAAACAAGGAAATAAAGGCAACAGCCAGAAACTGTGCCTAAGATTAATGGAAGACAAGAAAGGAAAATTCAGGGGCAAAAGCTCATCCCATAGTATATGTTGAGTTCTCAGAGGCACACCAAGTCTGTCCAGAAATGAGTTTTCTCTCCTGAGAGATGTGCTGAGGCCTTGGAAGCTGAAATCCTATTTCTTGGTGTTCACTACTGATCTTGCATGGCTTGTGAGTAGCTGGGTGTGAATGAATGCAATCCATTAGACAGTGAGTGTGGCTGGTGGAAGTTGTTTAAGGTATCTGCTTCCCTTTCTGTAAGGTCTTACACAGACTTCTCTTACATTAATTTACTACAAGATCGCAGGTACTAGAGGATTGTTCTATTTGAAATGAAAGAAGTGACTAGCTTCTATATACTAAAGAAACCTTTAAAAAGAACCCCAAAAAAACATGCACTTGCCTGAAGCCAGCTGAATACACAACACTTCCATGATAAACAGTGAGGAGCATCTGTTGCTGGAGACACTTGTGCTAATTACTTTCCCACCCTCCTTATCTGCAGCAGAAGCAAAAAAGAAGTGGAATTGATCTCTTAAGTGCTGTGCCCAAAGAACAACCTTTAAGGAGAAACTACTTTAATTAAACCAAGACGAGCAGCAGCATTTCTTCAGGACAAAACTGCACACCCATCAAAAGGAGCAGCAGCTTCAGGATTGCAGGGTTCACAGTAATTAAGAACAGAGATGAGCAGCTCTGGTGGGAAGAGACTGAGCAAGGCTGAAGTCATGCTGTCACCCATAAAATTATGTCAGTGAGACCAGCAGACAGTTTAGTCTGGACAGAGAAGGCTGATCTGAACTTGAAACAAAGATTTGGGAGTCATTAGCGTTCCCCTGGCAGATGGTATACAAATAAGTTTACCCATGGATTAAGATGCAGAAGGAAGAGAGAAAGCAACCAAGGAGTTAAATTCTCCAAGATTTAGAGAAGAGCTGGAGGGGGCACAGGTAAGGGCATTCAGAAGGTAAACTGTAAAGCTGAGAAGAGACAAACCTGATGAATGACAAATGTCTAGATCTCAGGGGAGCGTGCAATTGCCAAAGAGACTTGCTGGATGATGTCAAGGTGATTACCAGTTACATGTGGAGAGAAAGTGCAGAATTAGAGATGTGTTCACAAAGATCTTCCCAAGGGCTAGCCAGGAGCCATCCTAAAACCAGCAGCCTCTGGCAGCTGGGCAGAAGGCAAGGAGATTAGCTACTGCCCAGCCAGCGTTTGTACAATGCACCCCCAGAAAAGGTCAAGATTTGCAGCCGTCTGTTATCCAACAGCTTTCTGTAGAAGTTGTTCCATGTGTATGGATGCCTGAAGGCATTTTCAGGAGATGGAGATGGGAGGGTGGCATCTAAAACAAGCAAGCCCATTTAAAGAAAAACATCATTTGACAGCTCAAGAGAGGAATACATTTCAAGAATAATCTGCCTGTGCTTATTTGCAGCAGTTCTCTCTTCTGCTTAAATGCAAAATCTATTAGGTTGCTCCTATTCTTAAATACAATGCATAGAGCACCACACATTCATTGGAGAAACAGGTATAAATGTGGAAACCTCAGTAAGAGCAATTCAGCACTTATGGCATTATTTTTAAATACAACAGTATGTTTACATTTTAAGAGCTATGCCATATAAAATTGGGAAGAGGAAAGATGTATTTCAAATACTTACTCCCTTTATCATTTTAAATTGTGTCTTTTAAGGACTTTTAAAAGCATAGGACTTTTATACCCCAAGTGTATTCCAAGAAGAGACATAAATATACAGAAGAAATGGATATTAAATCATGGCAGGTTAAATTATTAAATCATCACAGTGGCAAGACCCACAAACAAGACTTGGCTCTGCCATCACTCAGAATTATCACTGATCACTTGCTCAGTAAGAAGAAAGTCTGAAGGCCAAATGGGCATGGTACTAGTGTCACCCACAAGATACGTGGAGCAGCACTGTATATATAGCTTTACTGTATACAAGCTCTTATATACAGCTATGCAAGCATAATAGAAGCATTAAAATCTAGTTATGCTAAGATCTCCCCATGTGACAAGTCAAAGTCTTAGACTTTATAAGAAACAAAGAAAATATTCTTTCTTTTGAAGCGCTACTGGATTGCACAGATATCTACAGTATGCAAATGAGCATCACCTGCTACCTCCTCAGCGGGCTGAAAAATATTTTTGCTTGTATCTAGGTAATATAAATACAGAGTTGTATGTTAAATTGCTAAAGTGAAAATCACCTTTGCGTATGCAAAGGCCAGGTAACTGCATTCACGTCACCAATTGTAAGTGAAAGGCCCCTACAAAAAGATTTGTTCTGTGGGGCTGTGCATAAATACCATTGCCTCAGAAGTATAGCAGCTCCCATGGAAGATGTACGTTCATTCCCAACGGTGCTATTGCAATCTGGGGACAGTTCTGCACAGACATCTTCCATTTAGGGATTACTCCTTCTACCCTCTTCAATGGATGGTGTGACTGTCTGGTTCATTTCCTGCACACCACACTTTTCATTTCATGGAAAACAGAATGCCCAAGCATTTTAGCTGTGTTATTTTTTCAAAATGCGTAAGTGACAATTACAGATTGAAACAGTTCTTGGTTAGTGGTTATAAGCTTCTGTTCAGTGTGCTCTCATATGTGCTGCTTCACTCTTTTTTCTTTATTCTCTTTATCAAATCTGTGTATCAAAATGGACCCCTTAGGCTCTGCTATTAAAAAGTCTGGCACATCACCAGGCCTAGGGAGAAGAAAAGCCCAGAGCAATTGTGGCTTTACTGCTTTATGAACCCATAGTTACAGAGGCGAAACCATCACACGAGAGGCCCGCAGAGCCCCAACAGTTTTTCTCCCTTTATTTCTCTCCACTCATCTTTTCTCCTTCCTGCAGAATGAACAGTGAATGAAGTGGCGCCTTTATTTCCTAGCTCTGGTGCTCACCAAGTATGAGGCAAGCAGGACAGGAAACATTGAACATAAGATCTGGGAGTTGCTTTTGTCCAGAAATGTTGATATAACAAGATTGAGTTATTTTATAAGTCTTAAAATTCTTCCAAACAAAATATCCTGAAATAACGAACAGAAAGTGCCTGGCACGTCTCATTAGATTGAAGTGTCAGTGGCAAACTCCAGGCACTCCTTTTACAGCGCCTCAAATACACTTAGCGATTGCCATTCAGCCTGAGCAAAGAACAGTCTCAAGACAGCCAATATCAACACTGTGAAACAGGAAAACAAACTAGGGTGGGTTTTTTTTTTTTCCCCTCTGCTCAGACATACTGACCATCTCTCATGTTTACAGAGATGACATCTCCCCAGAATACAAACATCCATCACAGCAACAGTGTTCCCCACATACTGATACATGTTTTTAAAAGTCAGTTTGGAGTGAGGGCCATTGGTAGGAAAAAAATCCAAAAAGCAAGACAACAAAGATACCTTGTCTGACAACAAGAATTAAGTCCCTTTCCAGACTATTGTTCTTGTTTGAGGAATTTTTCTTCTATCTTGAATATCTGGGAAGGGTTGTTCGTTGGCTTTGGCTGTGTTTTGTTTTAGGTACACAGACATCCAACACAAGCACCTCAAGATACATTTTCTGAGGAGGAGCCACCTACAAACACAGCTCCTTTCTATTTCCACCGTGATTTCAGAGGGAGGTATGGGAGGTATGGAAATGGGAGCCCCCAGGCAAAGCGCTGCCACATGGGAAGGCAGGCAGCACCACAGCGCTATTAAAAGTCAGTGGGAACAGCTAAGAGTAGAAGTCCCTACTTTCTAGTGTTAATAGAGGTCAACAGAAATGGCATTGCAATGCGGAGGAGACTTGTTGCTTTATAAAATCAAGAGAAGTCACAGATGGCTGCCTGCAGCGAAGGGCAGATGCTCTTCTGGCAGGGGTGAGGGCAGAGCCTGCACCTACTGCTGATCAAGGGGAGAGCTAGAGCATTGGATTTTGCAGTGTTTGGGTAGCAGGGGGAGCAATGAACCCCTCTCCCACCTCTCTCCAGCCTTCTAAATATCCTCCCAGGGCATGTCCCCTCTGCCCCCAGCCTTTCTTTCCTTCACAATTCATGTTCCTTCTCTAACCCCTTTCCAACCCAAGAGACCCTCTCTCTCTGCCCATAATCACCACTCTCCTCTCTTCCCCACTGCCATGTCTTTACCCTTCACGACTGTAAGCCTTCTCCCTCACCATCACAGAAGGCTGCAGGAGGCTGGACCTGGCCTTGCAGACACCTTCTTGCCTGGAATGCTTACTATGTGAGAGAGGTGCAGGACTGAATTTCATGTGACTGAGTCTCTTGTGCTGCCAAAGCCTTTTTTTTGGCCTTTCTGAATCTGCATTTTGCTCTAAGTCTCAAACACTGATGTGGAAAAGGTCTCTTGGTGCCACGTGTGGGCAAAAAGCATGGCAAAATGACAAGAAAAATGCACAAGTTAAAATGGGAGTGCTATGGTATTTTTTTAATGAATATGTAGCCTCTCCCTGATGTTTTGTGATGCACACTCAGACAGAGCAAAGTCCATCAGTATTCCCTTGTCATAATAAAATACCTGTGCTGTAGCTGGCAGTGATGTTTTCCCTTCCACAGGAGTGGAGACAAGCCATTGCCAGTGCAGCTGCTGCAAGTACTTTCTGTAGCTCAGCAACTTACAGCAATAATTCCAATTAAAGTAAACCTGTGGAAGGTGCCAGACTGTTGGCTCTGCTGAGCACAGCCCTATATCTAGCCATAGACTTTGAACTCGAGTAGCTGTAGCAGCACAAGCTTTCTCATGCTGTCTTGAGCATACATCCTTCCCTCCCACACCCAGAGGAAACAAAAAGAGCTCAGCTGGCTTTGTCTTTCCATCCACTCTCATGAACTGAGGTCTGGAGTAGATGTGAAGATTTAGGTTTGGGGGCTGAGTATTCACAGTCTAGCTGCCAGCCTGTGGTGACACATGCCAGCTCAGCCACAGTTCATATTTACACCAAACGTAGTGCAAAGGAGTCATGTGCACAAGGAGAAAGAGAAGCTGTGAGCTATCACAGTTATACCTTGGATAAACCCTGCCTTTTTTTTTTTTTTCAAATGGAGTTAAGCCTTTCTTTGGTATGACCAGCTGCAGAGAGAAGGAAGAGGAAGCCAGTCTCTCTATATGTGAATGGATTGTCAATGCCATCTCTGTAAATAATTTAAGTAATTGCAAGCTGGAGAAGCATTTGTTTTTTATGTTTGTCTTTTCCATCAGGAAGGGATGATGTGGGTTACCATCACTTGGTCAGTCCAAATGTCACCTCCCAGCCTGAAATAATATGACTGCTTTTGTTACTGACTTGTTAGAGCGAATGACTTTAAGGATACCCGTATCTCATCCTCCACCAGCCACCCCTCTTAATTTCAGAGACAGCTAGCAAGCAAGTTTTCACCTTCCCTGTACATCAAATGGCAGGCAAAAGCACATTGTTTGTTTGAAATCTCTTATGACTGGTTGCATACCATATTGGTATACCATTGGCTGAATATCACACAGTGGATTTGGGCGGGGGGTGCATTTTAAATTTAAAAAAAATTTTTTTAAATGTCTCCAGTTGCAATGGACAGGGCTGGAATTGGACATACATACAGATACTGAAAGAAGCTCCTGTTCAAATATTCTGCAACCAGTTGCCCCCATGCCAAGGCCAGAAGTCCATTTGGCTGGACTACACAAGCAGCTACACAGCAAGATGTTTGTCTGAGAGGTCAGCGAGCAGGCAGAGGACCCACACTGCGGGGGCAGAGTGGGAGGGAGAGGCAGGGCAGCTAAGGGTCTTGAAGATGTGAATGAATTCATTTAGGTCAGGGATTCAGAAGGTAGTGTGACTGACTTAGAGCAAAAGGGTAGAGAAGATGGGCTTAGCAGTTGTCTTGGCTGCATGTAGATGGGTGGATGGCGACTTGGGAAAAAGAGATTGTTCCTTGTGTTCTATGTTGCGTGAAAGCTCCAGACTAAAATAAAGACTAAAATGTTGGAGTTTTCAAACGCTTTGCTGGCCAGTGTAGCCCACTGGCACTGTAGCAGTACATCCTGCCACAGGAGGTGGTGTGCTCCCAGGATGCAATGTCAAAGCAGGTCCTGCAGTGCTAATGTTCCTCATCAACTTGGTTATTAAATAAATCCTGCTGAATGGAGGCTGAAGCATGGAAGATCTGAACTGCAACAATTTTAAATGAATAAAGTTGTCATCCTGTTTTGTGGGTACTCTCTTTTCTCTAATTAAAATGTAGGCTTACAGAGGAAGTATGGGGACACAAAGACTTATGAAGTCCACTCCAATGGTTGCATGCATGTGTGACTTATTCAGCATTTGCAAATCTGTTTAATGCCAAGAACTACATTAGATAATTCAAGCCAAAGCTCACAGGGAGTCAAGTAATGAGACTGTTCAGATTACTGTCATCATTAGTCCATTCCCTTTCCCATTCTCACTTAGGAAGTTCATTTATGCAAGCAGTCATTTTAAGAATATGCAAACACCGATTGCTAGTTTGCTATGGATCTGGCAAAAAAACAGGCCTCTGTGATTCTGACTACTATAGGCAGTGTGAAGTTAAATATACATGACCTCACATAATGTTGATCCATGGGCTTGCAGGCATTCTGCACCTGTAAAAAATCCAAGCCTACCAAATATCAGTCACTATTCTGTAGGCAAACTGACTCTAGCATTATAGTCGAATCGCTTAGTGCTTCAGTGCTCAATGATCATGTAAACTCAGCACATGTTCGTTATTTATCTCAGCTTTGGTAAGGTCTCAAATTAAAAAGTCCTTTATTTATCCATGGTAAATCTCATACTTTGTCCTTGACAAGTATGTACATATTTCACATGGGAAGGAGGGGAAGATTTCATACTGGCAACTTTGCAGTTTATGTTAAAATTGGATGAGCCCACTGCTATCAAGACATGGGGAATAAAATGCAATAGTTAGTATAAATAATGTATTTAGCAGTAAGGACTTAATAATGCATTATTAAGATCAGGGTAGCACTAGGCAATTGCCTGAGGGCATTGTACGTAATGAGGAGTCACAAAAAAGTCAACTATAGCTCAAGGTTATAAATCAGAATTTAAGTAGCATAAAATTTATAAATCCAATAAAATCAGCTTCACCTAGTCTCGATTTACAAATATTTGTATAGTGTATAGGATTGACAATGTCTGTATTCTTAAAGAGATTCTGCAACATTAGACTATCCATAAATGGGCAAATTCTGACCTCATGAATATCAGAGGAACCCAGTGCATCATTTTCAATTAAAAATGGAACTTCTAGGATAAGAAAAAAAATGCCCCCAAATAATAACAAACTTATGCTTTTACAACAGAAAGGACTGCAGAGAGGCCTGACTTTTTGTACCGAGCCTCAGAATTTACTTTCAGCCAAGTTTTATTTCTCTGCCTGGTTGCTCTACAGCAACAGTGTTAGCAGGGGCTCCTCCTTGCCGAGGGAGATGCCAGTGAGAGGCAGCGCAGCGGTTCCTCCCTGCACCCAGCACAGTGACCTCATGGGACCACGGGCCACCCCTGGTGCTTGCCAAGGCTGTGGAGGCTCCTCTGGGCCACCCAGCCAGCAATGGGGCCTGAAGAAACATTGTGGACCTTTTACTGAGACTGAAATACCAACTGCAATGCAAGTTACAATGACTGAGGGTTATAACTGGCTTTTTGTGGTCAAGTTGTGGGTTTTTGTCTCTTGTTGGTGGCTCACAGCCAGTCTGTGACTAATCACTGATTAGTGACCCTAGCCATATGGAATGAACACCCTCCATATAGCAGGGATTTTTATTAATAAGTACCACAGTGCACAACCCTGCACTTCAGATCGGAGGAGGACGATGACATGGCCAATGCTCTTACTCCAATGACATCATCACTGCTGCATTGTTGGCATTTGCTACCCACTTCGCAATGGCTGTGGGAACAGGGCTATGGCTGCACAAGCAGAGGTGTTCCCTTTCGCAAGGGTTTGGCATATTTTTTGTCTTAAATTGTGGAGCGGACTTAACAAAACAACTTTTACAATTGTAAAAAGTATTGCTTACTTATTTGTATGCCATAGCATACTGCTGTTAAGCATTCAGCTTTGGATTTGTAGTATTTTGGAGAACTAGTTCTTAATAAACAAAAACAAAGGGAGACTGGTAGGTTTAAGTTGATTGAGTGTCCTTCAGTGTTGAAACATGCTTGATTTAAACACAGAAAGATCCATTAATGCCTATTTATGATCTATTTTTAGAGTAATTCCAAGCAATTACTATTCATATGACTCAAGCACCCATGCTGAATTCCAGCCAGGCAATAAAAGGAGATTTTTTTTGTAATGCCAGAGAGACTCTTGAGCAGATTTGGAGGAAAATACAAATCAACTGTCAGCATGATAAAGCCAGGCACACACTAACTCAGTTGCTGGAGGTCTTGATAATGCAGGAAACATTCACACTGGAAAATCAGACTAAACCAGCACATTGGTGCCACACTGCTGGCCTTGTAATGTCTGTCGTTCCATGCAGTTACGGTGCAGGGAGGGGCTGGAAATGAGCTCACCAGTCTCCATTCCCATCTTTACTCTCAGCAATGAAGTAATGTGAGAGACACTGATGCAAAGTTTCATGTGGAGACATCAGGCAAGGAGAGATGGACAGATGCATACGCTGGCAAACACTCTTAGAGGTGAATACATGCTCCCAAAATCCCTTGCTCTTACATACTCAGCATCTTCCTTTCCTTCCTTCCCATGTAGACTTTAAATGAGCTAAAGTCTCATTTGCTCGCTTTCCCCAGTTCTGCTCCTCCTGATGCTCCTTTTCCCCCTGATGTCTAATTTTTGTCTCCATCCTTTCTTTTCCCATTTCAAGACTCTCCAGGTGCCCCCGCAAGGCAGAGCAGCCGGGAGGGAGAGCTGGGCAAGGCAGCTGCAGACGCTCAGTAACCTCTGCCAGATAAGTCCTTCAACACCATATGTGTGTGTTGCTCCAGATTAATTCTAGAGGGATTAATCACTTCAGGAAGGCAGTGGGGGAGTGCTTTTGTGTCCAAATGAGGGCAACGAGTATCAGGATACCTGAGCTAGCCATAGGGGAATGGCAGGTAAAGACAGAGGGTGCACAGGAGACCCCTTATCCTTCTGGAGCAGCACCTGGGGGCCAGGCAAGATACTGGAGGGTGCCTAACGGCACCTATGCTTAGACACCTTGGAAGGAGTTGTAGGTTAACCATCTCACAAGGGAAAGAAGTCCTCAGCACAGCGAAAAATTTACAGTCAAGATTTACACTTCAGAAAAGTTGTTTTGGGCTCTAAGAAAGCACAAAGGAAACAGGCAAGGAAGCTGATAACCCCGCTTTCATAAAGCATTTATTTTTTTTTATTTGAAAACATTATACAGGCATTACATTGCCACAGCCAGTCCATATAGGAGCATGCAAATATCAAAATGGAGAAAGGTTTGTTCAGCTTTTTTGATGCAGGATTTGGGGGTTGGGATTTTGTTTGCTTGGTTTTGGTTTTGGTTTGTATTTCCATCTGCGGTGTCAAGATTAGTGTGCTTCATTATGGCATTTAACAATAAAATCCTACCCATGGGGTAAAATTTATATTTGTAGCTAGCGCAGGAATACTAAATGGTTTTAAAAAAAAGGAAAGAAAACAATACTACACGCTTGTCAAAATGTTAATAGCACAAGTTAGCAATCTCTACACTATACATTGAAACTTCTTATGACACAGTGGTGCAAAATTTTCAATTGCTTGGTCTATCGTTGTGTGTTTTGAAAGTTTATAGCTGGAACAAAGACAAGGTCTGTCTCCCAGTGAAGGTTTTCATCCAGTAGCAGAAAATTACATCAGTCTTGCTATGGGCTGCTCAGGGCCAGCAGTATAACAGAGTTTCAGTTTGTTCAGGCAAGGAGCTATACAGAGCTAGAGACATCCTACACAACACGGAGAGTAGCTGCCGGTTAGATAGCTGAACCTTTGCTGGTGCGTACTGAGGTCTGGAACTGCAGAAAACAAGCAGGTAGAAGTAATGTTTTCCTTTACTAGACCTCAGTTTTTCAGTCAACACAGTTACTTGTAAAGCTATACTACTGTTTTCCTTTGAGGTCCATCCAGCGCTAGCGCACTGGTGCTCATCCAAGTATCCACCTTGTTTAACGGGAGACACAGACAGTGAAGCAGCTCCACTTTGCACATCAAACTCCTCCTGTGCGAGTAACACAGGGGATGGTGGCTGAGTGCAGAGGGCACACCGAAACGTTCATAACTTATTTCCGTACAACAGAGCCTTTTAAAATAGCCTGTAAAAATTGCTTCAGATGGCACCTCTCTGCCACCCAGGGATCACAAACCCTTGGCTGTAAAAACTCCCAGCCCAGTGACCTGGCTGGGAGATGCCTCCTGCCCAGCTGTTTCTGAGAAGACTCTAACAAACATCTACAAGTTAGTGGCAGAAAAATGAGGAGGGGAAAGCGGAAGGACTACAAACATTTGGTTTAAAAATAAATACTAATAACAAAAGTAACCAAAACAATTATGCAAAAGGAAGGAATTGTAAACATGAAACAAACACACACGCACACAATCGTCAAAGGTCTCAAGACCAACACGGGGACTAGTGTTCTGAGAAAGGTATTTAATTGGTATAAAAGGTAGCAAAAAAGACTGAGATGACAGGTGCCCGTCAGTGTGCCTCCAGGTGCCCGAGGGAGCCGTGGTGGTTGTAACCAGAGGCCCTGCTCCTGGGGAATGTACAAAACCTACCTCAAGTCTAAGCCCTCCCAGGGCTTGACCTGAGGATGCTTGCTGGCCCCTGTGCACGAGGGCTTCACCTGACCATGCGCTTCCCACCTGGACTTCCACCCCACAGACCTTACCCTGAAGTATCAGGTAATCTTTCTTGTGTGGTTTTTAATATTTTTACTTTGAATCCTGTAGTATTTAGACTTTCCTTAATATTCGCAGAAAACAAGCTCTGTTTCTCTGTGAGAATCTTTTTTTTTTTTTTTTTTAATCCTCAGTGGTTTAAGACAAAAAGCTTGGAAGTATGAGTGCTAAAAAGATTAAATAAACAGAAGGCAGGGAAAAAACCCATACATTTGCTATGATTTTAAAACCAATCCGTCTTGACTGAAGGTTTTGGGCCATTTTTGGGCATGGTTTGGCAATACTGCAGACCCTGCACTCAAGCTGCAGCAGGATCATGGCAGACAGCCTAAACACAGTGGGACAGAAATTGCCTCTCCTCCTCCTCCACAGCAAGAATAAGATACAACATACTTCTGCTGTTCTATAGCATCTTTGGCATTTGCCACTTTATGTATATTATGCATACATACTTCTCCCAGTCTGCTTGAGGGAAGTCCCTTCTATATTAAAGCAGAACAGGACTATAAAAGATGAATGTTACCTCAGCGGAAATTAATCCTGCTTGGTTGAACTGTGTGGCCTTTCTAATCTCCAGAATACAGATTGATTTTTTTTTTTTTTCTTTTTTAAATAGAAATAGGTAAGTTGTATTTTTCAGACATGCAGCCCTACATTTTCACTTGAGACGGACTCCTTCAACAGAATAACATTCAAATCAGATTCACCTTCTGTGCCCACAAGCAAAATATTCATCAACCCTGCCATAAACTCCATTTTCAAATACAATGAATGTATACACACTTTTACAGCACTATTGTGTACTACTTAATCTCCTTCCTTCTGAAGATCCTGAAGCATTTTGAAATAACTTGGTCCCATAGCACCTCTGTGAGGTAGGTAAAGTATCATTATTCCCGTATATACAGATTGGGAAACTCAGCCACACAGATGGTAAGTCATGCCCAAGATCACACAGAGATATGGCAGAGATATTTGTGAATAAAACCAAGCTCTCCTGGATCCCTCTCCTATATGTTAGACATAAGACCATCTTCCCTTCCTTAATTTTGAATTAAAAATAGATGATGGATAATTTCCTTTTATTGGGCTCTCAGAAGAGCAAACATACAGGCAGAGACGGATTTTTCATGGTGGTAACTGAGATTTTTCCCATTCTGATAAGGGTCCTGGAGCAGAAGTACAGTTGTGGAGCGCACCCTCACTATTTTCACATGTTCCCAGGAATGTAAGAAAACTGCTGAGTTCTTCTGCTGGTTTTGTAGTTAACGAAAAATAATTGGCTGCACCCTGCTGGTATGAATGCCTTTGCGCTACTGCAGCAACACCAGCAGATGGTCCAGTCTTTCTGCTCACGAATTCCTTCCTTAATCTTCCTGATTTTTACAATTTTTGGGTTTTGGTGAAAAACTGACACATTTCTAAATAGCTATTGTTAGAATAATGAACCACAGGAGACTAAGCAAACTGGAACAGCAGAAGGCGCCCTCGATGCACTGAGTATCTAAAATAAGTGCCCTGATCCACATGATATGTCATCTTACCATGGAGAGGTACAATACATAGGAAACTAGAAAACACATCTTTCTTTTTACAGATTAAAATTTAAAAAGTAAGAAATCTGTGTTAAGTCACGACTACAGAGAAACTAACTCCCTGTCACCTGATGCAGAACCTCAGCCGCTAGGAAATCTGCCATGGATCATAGAGAGGTCAATGCTTGAGTACTTCACTTCTGCAAATAAAGAAAGGCTAAAATGCTCGCCTTATACCTATTCCTAGAATAGAGACAGATATTGTAAGTTGCCCCTCCTCTGGATTCATGGAACAGATTACCCAGAAAGGGCAACTAGACAGATAGCACAGATGAATTTGTTGTCTTTCCCTCACCAAATCCAAGGTACTAGCAAAAAATGTGTCAGGGCGTTGCTACCACAAGTAACCCATCTATTTTGTGCAAACAAACAAATCTTAGAGAGAAATTAACAGTGACTGCACAAGTGTATTTGCTGTAAAAAGGTGGCTTTTCCACAACTGCTGTGGCTTAGGCATAATATCGCTCAGTGGGTGCAAAAACACCCTTCTGTGAATTTCTTTCTGTAATTTCAGCTTATATATTGAATATCTTCCACAGGTAGTTTGACATTAACTGATTCATATACAGCAGTTTGTATTGCAAACATGCTGCTCATATCATAAAAGAGGGACTGGCATCTCCGTGCAATGAACGCCCTGGAACAATCAATTTGTATTTTTATGAGCTTTCCTTATTTGCTACCTTGCAGCTCACTAGTGTAACTGCACCTGGTAAATACCTTTCTCTATGTACAATACAGAGATAATGGATATATGAGCTCCATTGAATCATCAGTACGTGATTAACAGCCCTGGGTTTAAGCAACTCTAACGTGAGGCTCCTCTTCTGTCTCCTGCCCCAGGCTGGTGTATGTTACCGAAGGCTCCAGCTGGCCAGTGGCTGGCAGGTCTACAACAGGTCCTGAAGGGTTTCGGAACTGCTTGTACACCCGAGGATCCTGGGCTACGTAGGTGGATGTGGAGGAGTAGAGCACCAGCCCAACAAGGATAGTGAAGAATGACAACAAATAAAGTCCTGAAAACTAAGCAGAAATAAGAGTAGTCATTAGACACAGCACTGGTTATCCTGAGTTCATGAAGACCCACAGACAGGGGTAGGCACAGATCCTTGTTTTGGCACACACCAAACAGAACAAACCCCCTGTCATTGGAATGTCCATTTTTTATAGGAATGTCTCTTTGAGAGTTGGTTTGCTCCCATTAACTTCTCTGTCCTCCATAACCAACAGCTAACCCGTGCCTTCCCAAGCCCCAGACATCTTAAGTATTGGTCAGGTTGGGAAAACTGGGTTCTGGACACAGGAAATCATCCAAAGCTGTTTTTGTTATGGTTTTAGACAAGCCAATTACTTCTCTGAGTGCAAGTTTCTCTGGCTCCAATGCGGAGCCTACAGTTGTCTGACAGGTAGTGGACAAATTTGAAATTAATCACAGCTAAACCACATGCCTTTGAAGTATAACATGCCATTGGTAATACAAAAAGATAATTAAATAAGCATTTAAATAATTTAACTAAACATTTAAAACATACACACTTAAAAATATTTTAATAAAGGCACTTTAAAAGCCCACCTGCAGATTCTCTTGCTTGTAAACAGAAAGCAGGTGCTAGAGGATTTAATGTGAGTTCAGAGAGGATGAACTTCAGCTGTGAAACATGCTCTGGGTTGACCTCATGAGGTTTGAAAGTACATATGGAAGGCAGTTAACCGAAAGCTCAAGTACCCATACTTTGGCACACAGCTCCACTAGATCAGAGGTCAGCCTGAATTTTCTGACATATACAGACTCAGTGTGCCTGGATTAAAAATATAACACAAATACCCTTTTTGACAATATGTTAGTCCTTGCAGGTAAAGGTTAAAGCAGGGATTTAAAAGTACAGACCATTGGATATTAGCTTTAGACACTGTGTTTCTACTACAGCAGACACAAAATAGCTTTAAGCCCATATGACTTGTCTCGTCATCCTAGACTTCAAGTTATTTCTTCTTGCATGTTGTGTGTGAGAAGTCACAAAGGACAAATCATATAGCCAGCTTGTTGGTGGGGATATAGAACTGGGGATATACACATCAGTATTCAGTGTGACTTTAAAAAGTGCCTGTATTCTGCAGCTGTCAGGGATCTGTAGTTAAACACCAACAACTAGCTGCAACCTGTTATTAGCTGCTTCATGAGGTCCTTCACTATTTTACACAAGGTGTCTGCAAGTCTGGTTTTTAATCCTAACTGACTACGGTGCTTTGATGCTTTGATTCCTTTGGATCATTTTAGCATGGCTCAAAATGGACAGACCGGACCATATTATCTGAGAAGAAGCTTTTTAGTAAATCTGCTTTTTATATTTAAAGAAATATACAGTGAAAGCCAATTTTACTGAAGCTAACTTTGTAGTGATGTTAATCTGCTGTCATTTAAAAGACCTAAAGAACCTGTGTCCACCTTCCCACCTGTGGAAGCACTTAGCTCTTTTAAAGAATCCACAGTATCTTTGAAAGCTTTGGGCATATAACCCATGGGGCTGTAGGGTTTTTTTTCCCCACAGCTAACATGCACATTTTAGAGGGAAAACACCATAATGGGGAAAGTTTAAAGTGTGTCAGAAGGATTACAGGGTAGGAAGAGTTCTGCTTTTCAGCAGCTGTTAATTGCTTTTTTCCAGGAATGTCACCAGGTCTTCACCTATCATCTGGCAGTATGATTTGATGGAATCATCCAGCTGTCCCACCAGCCACAAAGACAGTGTCAGTCTCACCCTACACCTGCTGAAGGATTCCCCTATGTGACACAGCTCTGAAAGGACTGTTTAGGCTTAGATCTCCCCCATGTGGCAATCAAACCCAAGTCAATCATTTCAAAGCATTTTCCAATTGATTTTTTCGCCCCTTTTCAGTTCAATTTTGCTCTCAGCGCTTTCCCCCCATTTCCTCTTTGCACATGAACGTGGGTACCACTTGGCAGCAATGGACTTGACTAAGCTGAAGCAAAACTCAGGAGCCAAATGCATCTAGTTTCCCAAACTGGGAACTAGCTCCCTAGTTTCCCACTGTCCCTCCTTCCCACCTTATGCCTGAATTTCTCACCCCGGAGAGCCAGCTGGCTTGCTCCACTGTATAACCAGAATGCCAGCCAGATTTGTGATTGCCTTGTGTCCCGCTGTGAGGAATCTGTGGGGCTTCCAGCAGCTAAATGTGCCCTTTTTCTTGAGCTAGGAGCTGCCCAGCCAAAACCAATTCACTTTCGCTTTAGTTCATGGCCCCAGCTCTACTATATTCCCCTCCTCCTGGTCATGCCTCTCATCCTCTCTCAGCAGCTTCCTGCCAGTGGGTTCTTTTTGCTCGATAATATTCTTTCCATGGCAGTGTCCCCCTCAGCGGCAGCTCTCCAACCTGGGAGAATGGGTTTGGATGAAGCTGGGGGAAACCTAAACAAAGGGCTGTGAATCATTTGTCTTTGGTATCTACACACAGCTAGTGCAAAGAGACCTGGATCCTGACAGCCTTATAACAATTCCATCTTTACCTTCCTTAGAAACAGGTTAAGGTTCAGGCTGAATTGTTTTCTGCAGCAGCTCCCTGCAGCAGTAGAAGGGTTGTTAGTAAGGTTAATATAGGAATATATACTGTAGGTATATGAGAAATCTCTGGGTTTTGTCAGTACTGTCAGATTGACCCAAAGTCCCTTGAAATCAGTGGGTTTTTTCCTCCTGTTAAAATGGCAGTGAATCCAGCAGTGTGATGGGAGGATGCAGACTTAGTTCATCAAATACAGAATCTGTTGTTCACTGTACTGTGTTCTGCAGACTTCCTGAAATCTTTGTATTTTATTGAAGATAGGATTTCCAGGCACACTCTAGTGCTATGTCTACATGTAGGTTTTGGAGGGTTTTTTATCTTGACCTGCAAACCTCATCTGCTGAGATTCACTATTAATAGACCACAAAAGAGACACATTCAAAACCAGCAGAAAGAGCTATTCCTAAGAAATGAAGTGAGAAAAGATCATTTTTCATTGCTACCCTCTACACAACTGCAGTACCAAACGGCAGGCTCTCAGGAAGTGTGTAATTCCTCTCTTTGGCTAAAAAGCTACTTGAGAATGATATTGTGCTTCATTTTTCTGACTTACCTCTCGCGTTCTACAGAAACATATTTCCTCTAAGAAAAAACATTTTAAAATTATCCAGATTTGTACGTCTCTCCAAATCCCACTTCCCTCCATGCTAAATAGGATAACAGTAAGCTGTTCAAAGAGTCACACGGTCAGAAATTGTTTAGCTCAGATTAATCAATGGGTGTCACCCACCCTAGAGTAAGCAACCAAAAAAGCAACTCATGTTTCTATACCATTAAATAATTTTACTCGAGGTTTTGTATCTGCACATATAAGTACATATGTATATAAGCTTGCTCATCATGTATTTTACTGAGAGACCAGATGACTTTGCGATAAAATCAATGATCTACACTCTCGAGTCTTGGGATTGATTTTCAGCCTATGAATTTCTTTTGTAAGTCAAAATTATTTCAGATGACCTTCAGTTTCTTACCCAATTAACACCTGGTTACTGAATACAGATGATTGTTTACAGAACAAACATGGGAAATAGGGATTTCATCCTCTGAGGAGAAGGCAGAGATCTCCTTTGCAGAGAATAACTGTCTTAGTTACAATAACATTTCAGATTTCATCACTGACATGAAAGGCATCTGCCAAAACTTACTGAGTAGTCAAATCAAATGGTTAAATCAGCCCTACAGACTGCATCATGGCTGCTCTGCTCTGACACCTGGGTGTCTATAAATGCTTTCCCAACCGAAAGTACTCAATATGGAACACAATGCTATTTACAAATGTTAAAAGATTAGGAAAACATAAAAAAACATGTCTTCTCTAGACATTATTTAGTACCTGTGGTAAAAATAGCTTACACTAAACTACCATTAGTTTTCACGCATAAAAAGCATAGTTTAGGTGCCTGTCAATTTGAAGATAAACATGCAAAGCAAAACCTAGACAAACGTAACAAGATAACATGTATAACAAGATCTGCTCAGTCTATCGAAACCCGCATTGATTCTGGGTGAGTAGATGTTTTTGGTATCTATCTAAGAGATGTTCCTTAGGGACATGGCCTAGCTGCAGAGGCAGGGGTCTTGCTCCTCGCTCTGATATGTGCTACTGCAGAACCCCACCAGAAAACCACTGCAGCAGTAAGGCCTAGCTGACCACAGAAAATATATGGTGAAAACAGTCTGACTTTCTGTTATCCATGCACAAATTCTTTTACATTAGAAAAGAACAGAACCCAAACATATTTGCAGTGTTCTGTTTGTTTGGTTTTTGGTGGGTTTTTTTGTTTGTTTGGGTTTTTTTTGTTTTTTTGTTTTTTTAAATAACATACCTTACAGCAGTGTTACAATTGTGGATGAAGTTTACAAAACTCATTTGAATTTTAGTTCACATATAGTATTTTTGTTCCAAGTTAATCAAAATTAGGCATTCTAGGAGTAAGTCAAGCATCACAAGATTTCTAAAATAAAGAACAACATAAAGGCGTCTGATAACTTAAGATTTTTAAAAATCCAGGATGAACAATTAGGCCTTTCAAAATTTACTCCCCATGATTTCTTATCCTCTACTTCTAATTATATCTCCATGCAAAACTCGTCTTTCATATACCATCAAATCATTATGGCTAAAACACCACTATTTCCACTTGAGAGTCTTATGCTTTAAAGTAATCCAGTTAAAAAGACACGTGCAAAATAAAGTTCTTGGTGGGGAGAAAACAGTGCATCTGATTTTGTCATCTTGAATAATGATAAGACAATGATGGTAGAAGAAAAAAAGAAAGAAAAACTGTTCAGAAGGCAGTAAATTCATGCCTGGGTCTGGAGAGAGTGAGTCATTCTTCAGTACATAGATCATGAATTTAGAAGGGAAAGCAGGAAGAAAGGGCATAGAAGAATCACTGCATCGCAGCTAGGAAACACCGCACTGACTGACGGACTGCTGCAGAGGGAATTTGCAGACAAGTAGTTTTGACTGTCACAGATGTCCACATCCACGTTACCACTGACACAAGGGCAAAACAATATCCCAAGTGACAAAACCAGACAGATGTGAGTCTGCAGAAGCCCACACAGGGAAAGAAATTCAATGATTTGCTAATTTTGTTTTTTTCACTCAGCTATCACGATAATGATCATGACCATTATTGCGATGGTTATGAAAATGCAAATTTTCTTTTGCTTGGTCTATTGAACTGGAAATAGTCTGCAGGAGCAGTCTACTGGAATTGTGGCGCTCCAACTCCATTTGTATTTCACAATAGCAGCCGTAGACTGAATCTCTTGGTAGGCAGTATGAAGCCCAGCTCCTAGCCTATGGCAACCTAACTGTGCTTTGTAAGTCTTTAAAAGGAATTTTTTGTTGACTAACTGAAAATTTAGAATTCTCATATTTCATATATTCAGTGGTAAAGTACAAAATGGAATAACTACCTTTTCCCCTACCTCCTCCACAAATTCTCCACATTCTGCCAAAAATTGATAACAAAATCAGGTCTACTAATTCAAATTTTAACCCTTAGAGAGAAGTGATCTCCTCAGAATCGCAGTGATGAAGAGGGACAAGAAGGTACTTAACAGGTGGAATTCATTTAGTCCGGTATTTCTGTTGACACCCTCCATGCTCTCCAGGCAGGCAGTCCCCACCGATGTCTTATTCCAATCAGTGGGTCTGCGCAGTCTGATGAACCTGTCTGCTTTCTGAACTAATTCAGTTTGTCGCATACACTGCACAGCCGATAAAAGCTAAGGCCAGGAAGGGCTCCTTCACTGAGTTATGTCTTCTCCCCCTGGGTAATTTCACACATGAGTACCTGAGCAGGCTGAGCGAAGGGAGTTAAAACCAAATTTCTCTCATTATCTTTTATATAGCAAACAGACATTTCCACTCGGTTTGACAAATTGATCGAGAGACTGAGCTTCTTTTCACACTGTTTTCTATTTTTGCCTCCAATATAGCAAATGCAGTTCACTGTGAACAAGTCCAGAAGTTGTTCTGTGGGATGCACACACTCCAGCCAGCAGCAGTACCAGGACAGGTGATACCTCTAAAAACTA
>VZTL01021973.1:79388-91625 GCA_013400535.1 Scopus umbretta
AATCCCAAGCCACCCAAGCTAAAAGCCCTGAAAACAACCTACAAAACTTGACTTTTATGATGAGCTAGTGTCTGAAAAAATAAGATTGAAATTGAAGCTTTCATTGCAACTTCTGCAATATGAATGCCACTTCTTTTACACTCCTTTTTGATGGCTCCAAAACAGTGAGTATCCATGTTTCACTATTCATGCTTTTCAGCTAATGAATCTATTGCAAGATAATATTGTGAAAGGAAGATATATCCTTTTAAAAATGCAGTATTTTCAGAAAGCTGCCATATCTGTGCTCTGTTGTTAAAAGCCTGCTGTCAGACTGGGCAACATCTTGGTGGGAGTAATTTCATTTTTCAGTTGCTACTCTTCTTGGTTGTTTTACTTCATAGCTTTTGTATTGTAAGGCATCTTGCACCCTCAGACAAAGGGTGAGCAGATGTGGCCCTTTCTGTCACAGGAATATACATGCAAGTGTGACCAAAGACACACCTAATTCCTTTCCACCTCAAGGTAGCTCTTCAAATATAGATGCCTAACTATTTTCTAATTGATTATAATTTGGAGGAGGAATGTCTGCTAACTAACTAAATTTAAAGAAATGTGAAAAAAAAGGTTTTAAAATGCCACTTAGATGAAAGGCATGCGGACAGTAAGGCTTCCTGAGAACAGAGCTGTTGAGAGGGAGTCCCACTGTAAGAAATTTAGTACTCTGGAAAAGAAAGGGAAAAATGCACATAGGCTTCTGCACATTACCAAAGGCATAAAGAATTAACTAGTAATATGATTTATCCTCCTTATTATCAAAGGCTTAGAGGCCTTCATGAGGATAAAGGCCCTGTGAGATTAAATGCCATCCAAACAGAGAGTTTATGGGTCAAGCAGCTTGCATATCCAATTTGATCGCGAAAATATCCTAAAGTATATGACTGAGGCAGTAATAATGTAAAAAATAGTTGTTTAGCTTGCACTGCCTGCTCTACTAGAAATAATGATGCACCACTGACATCATCACTGTCAAAGTTTAATGCATAGGTGGTCAGTCCCCTAACAAGTGCAAGCAAAGAAAAGGATCTTACTGACTTCAGCTTATACTTGCAGATAAATTAAAAAAAAAAAAAAGTGAGAACATAATTTGAAGTATTTTCTCAGCTTGGTCAGATGATTGGAAAAGTCTCTCAGGCATTTATTGATGGCTGCCAAGTAAAAGTCAGACTAATAAACAAACAGTCCTAACCCAACCCAAACCAATTCTACCGTCTGCTCCCAAACCCCAGACATCATATCCATCCTTCACTAACAAAAATAGGACTGTGTGAAGCATATGTAGTCACAATAAGGCATGGTCTTTATCTCCACAGTCATGAAATTGTGAATTTTTGTAAAGATTATTCCTTGAGTGACAGATTTCCCTAATTTAGGAAAATGAACTGAAGCTCACTGAAGCCAGCAGAAAAGCTCATATGGGCTTCAGTGATTTGTATCAGGACAGTAAAGTAAATGCTTTTAATGGAGGCTCCTAATTCTTCTCCTTTGTTTCCAGTAAGGGCCAAATTTTCATCTCAGTGAAGTCTATGAAAACATGCATTGCTTAGGATCTGTGCTGGCAAAAATGAAATTGGAACCTATTGCCCCCAACTTGTACCCTGTCTTCTCTATCACATTAAAAAACACTTTCTTTTATGGCTTATTTCTTGATGTAATGGGAAGGCTGTCATCTGCTCCCTTCCATTGGAGGGAATTAGCATTGAAAAGTCATTTTTAGATGCATCAGCAAGCAAGGTTTCAGCTAGCATAACTTCAGATTTCTAGTGCTGAAAGGTTTTGAGTATCATGTTTATCTGTGTAGCCAAGTCCTTTGTCACAGATACTCTCTATGATTCTAAATCAAGATATATGACTTTCTTGATTTATTATGAAATATATGCATTTTCTTCATTTGGAAATTGCTACTATATCCAGAAATTCTGAATTTTATAGCTGCATCTTGGATAAAATAACGAATGAATTTGCCAAGGCAGAATATAATTGATTGTGCTTGGCTTGCTAGGTAATGATATAATATAGTGTGACTCGACCTGCTGGTGCAGAACACAATCAGTATGCATGCTCTAGCTGGTAGAAAACACAAAATAAACAGCTTAGATTATTTAGTGAGAACCCAATTTGCTTAGAATGACTAAAACACAACATAAGGCTTGCAAATGAAAATTATGAACTTTAAAAATTAACATAAAAATAAAGCTAAGGCTGGGACTAAAATGTAAAAAAGAACATCTCCTAAGCTAAAAAATAACCAAAGTTATACAAAAGTTCCAACCCCATACACCCAGTGAGCAGGCCCTGAATTTACCAGCACCACTGGTATCAGTGTATGCATGACAAAGAATGGCTATCGCAGCCTCTGGCAGGGCAAGGACAATCCTTTTACTCAGAACATTAAACTTCCTCCAAACTAGGCCTAGACATCCCTCTGCACAGCACATCTCATTTGTATCACATCCTCCTGTTTGGTTCCCAAGCTGTTTACCATAATATAAACCTGTTATCAACCTGTTAAGTTTTTGGATTCCGATGGCCTTTGTTCTTCAAAGGAGGAGATAATTTAATTGTGCTTAAGAAGAAGGTCAAATGAGAACAGATAGCTAGGAAAGTTCTGAACATCAAAACTGTATAAAATATATAAATAAGTTGAGAATTTAAAAAAAGGATTGAAGATATGGACTTGTATACTTAAATGCTACGGCAGTGGCCCATATTCAGCCTCCAAAGAGGCCAGACACCTTTCCCCGTCCACTGGAATATTTGTGTCCCGGTTTCAGCTTAGTTNAATCAATTACTGAATACAGAAAAACTAAAAAGAAGAGCTTTTATTTGGGGGATGCCAATAATTTTAAGAATTATGCACTACAATCTAGTAATCTATCTCAGATTGAAAGTCATAAATCATTACATTTTAATACAATAACACCTTGAACAATTATCATCTTGAATTATGAGTATATCACCAGAGTTGTGTCAAATTAGCCTGCTGTAATTCTAGCTTCCATGGGCCTGGGAACTATTCAATGCGCTACAAAGATATCTGCATATGGGGTAAGAATATAAGTGCAGCTGTTTTTAAACTCAGCGTCCTGCATGTCATAATGTTGCAAGTCTGTATTATAAAAGAATGAAATGTTAACCAATCAAAACACTTCAAAAACAATCCTCCTCTCAGTTTGGTTTCAGAGGCTCTAAAGCCCAGTTAAACTAATTTCCTGCATTTTCCGTGGATTTTCATAGATCTACTGTTATAGGTGCAATAAACCTGTCTGGTGATAAAAGTAGCAGCACAGGGAAAAAATCATAACTGTTTCTTGAAAGCCTCATAAAATTGTATTCTGCAAGGGGCACTAAACTGCGCAGTTGGTCCTAATTCAGCATAAACCCCTTTGCTTCCCAGCGAAGTGGGGCTTTGCCCATTGGCCGGTGTGCAGTAAGCAGAAGGAGATGTGTATCTGAAGGGAGACGTACAGCTGGGCTGGGAACGAAACAGCTTTTTAGAAGCTAGAAAACAAGTAAGAGTACACAGTCTTAGGAGGGGAATTAATTTAGATCATTTACTGTTAACATATTAGACTTCATTACTGAGTGCAAGTTGCACATTTCGCAGTTCTACTTCCTTATATAAAAGGACACCTGATAGTAAACCAGAAAGAAAAGGAGGAGGTGATCTGACTAAGGATAGAAACATGGTAACTAACGAAGTAACCAGATAATTAAGTGGGCTTTTAAATCTAGTTGTTCTCTGAATATAGTCTCTCTTTTCATGTAAGTTTGAAGGGCATGAAAGTAGACACTGACAGCTTGGGAAGTTGATACAACATTTCAGGTAAAGGCCCTTCCGCAAAGTCCTGACAAAGGTCTTCTCTTTATCAGCACTTCAGCTGGGAAGACCAAAGTAGCGACACACATGAATTACATGGATTGCGGGATGAGTGCAAACCACAAACAAAACGCAGTGATGAAATAAGTAAATACAGTCTTACTATTTAGGGGATAACATATTTCCTGAAGAAATGGAGAGACAAGAGCATTGCACCAGGTGCTGGAGGGATCCTTCCTGCTTCTTGAGTTGAAGGGACTATCTCAGGAAGGATGAAATCCAGCCAGATGAGGTGCAGAGAAGGACAGCGAGGTGCTTGGCGGGACAGGTAAGAGTGTGGCTTGCTCTGACTAGTGAAGTAAGGGCTGAGAGAAGATATGATTGCTCTCTGTTGATGTACCAGTGGAGTAAAATGCCAAGGAGACAGGGGTGCTCTTCATGATAAGGGATACCTTTGGCAGAACAAGTGGATCAAAACCAGCCACAAGTAAATTTATGCTGGAAATAAGAAGGTTTCTAACAGTTGGAGCAGTGATGTTCTGAAACAGTGTCCCAAGGGAAGCAGTGGAAGTGAAAAACCTAAATAGGCTGAAGTAAGAATATGATAAGAATTTGTGAAGAAGATCGCGTGATACAGTTAACCACAGGAGAATGGGATTTTCAACCAGTTTTCTAATCAGACAAGTAAGTCACAGACGGGACCACCAGCTACTTCAGAGGTGGAACTCAACCAGTTTATCAGGACAGATGATGAGACCTTGCTTTCAACAAGAAAACCTTCCAGTTCTGAGCCTTCTCCTGAGCACTTTTTCAGTATGGGGCTTAAAGGGAGGCCAAGGTGCTGCTGTGGTCAAGAGCTGACATGCACGTATAGTAGAAAGACAGGGGATCAATGAGGCTGAAAAGTCTGCTTTCCTGGCTTTGCTAATGTACCCAACAATTAGACACAGGGAAAAACTGAAACCTTTTATGCACCTTCTGCCTTTCAAATTCCTGAAGTTTAAGGTTTGCATTTGCAAAATTGCATTTTTTGTCAGGTTTGAGCAATGCTGAGCACAAAGCTGTCCAACTCCTGCTGCCTTTTGAGTCTTTCTCTCTAACAGAGTTTGATTTTGCTAAACCACCACCACCACCACTGTTTTCAGAATTAAATTTTTCTGTCTTTTATTGTGTAACATAGGCATTTTTCTTAGAAACAGTGGACTAACATCACTAGCTATATCTTGCTATGGGTATCAAATAATATTAACAGAGGATAACAATTTTCAGCTAATACCTATTGTCAGACACTTTGGATTTGCAGTGTGGGGCAGAAGGAACTAGGAACCAAATCACCATGAGACTGACCTGCGAAGCAGCAGGCAAACTTTACACTGCGTTCTTAGTAAAATTTTTGTTTTATACTTGCTTTTCTCCTGTCTGCAAAATTCATGAAGCCATAAAAACAACATAAAAGGCAATAGCGAAAACCAATTTTATGTTGGACTCTGAAGCTTTGAACTTCCACTGTCTCGTTCAGATTCATTCAGGTACCATTAGTATCACAAAATCTATTTTGGGTTGGTTAGCTACCCAGTATTTTAAGGCTTTCATTTGCCTAACAATTCTCTGGGCCACCACTTTAGTTCTCAAGTAACCTCCCTGTTATGAATAAATGATGGTACAAAGCAATTGCCTATGGCACCCTGATGCCACTTTCATATCATGGACACTGAGGGGGGGATATTTGTGAATAATGAAGTGCCATTCCTTGCAACTGGAGACCAAATGTGTGCCTTTACAACACAGGGTTGTAAATATTAGAGGGCCTGAGAGATAAAAGTTTAATTTCAACACAAATCTGCTGCATGTTTTGGCATTTACACTAACAGGCAAGCCATTGGTTTGGCTGACGAGAAAGGTGTAATTCATGGACAATTACGAATAATAAGTTCACAATCTGCATGAATGAAAAAACCTTGTTACCAGGTAAAAAATTTCCATGGGATTTTTGGAAGAGTCCTTCCCTTCGTGTTGCCATCCTGGGTCTGGTCACAGCAGTTAAAAGTTACCTCTGATAAGTAAAATGAAATTATTGATACAGTTGCTGATGAACAGGTACTCAAATCTTAAAACTTGTAACAACAAGACCAAAAGAGCTCTCCTAAACAACTGGAAATCATAAAATAAAATTGGTTTTGGTGTGGGAAGCCTGAAGTATAAAAAAATTCTGCACTTTTACTGTGTAGATCTAGCAAACCTTGGAGGCTTCTTTTGTTCCATTGCTCTGCAGAGGTATTTCTTCAGGCTTACAGCTATTACCCAAATACGTCTCTCATTTCTACATACCTTGTAGTGGAAGAGGAATAATCCACAGAAGAGGCTGTACAGGTCAGCTGTGAGTAGGGAGAGGTTGACAGCAGTAGCACTGGTTTTCTTTATGACCACTGGCATAAAGCTGTAGAGGCCAAACATACAGGCACTAAAGCCGACATACAACAAGCCTGCGGAAGAGAAACAAGAAGCAAAGTGACCTTCCACAGCCTGCAGAAATGATTTGTGTTGGGAGGAAGAAGGCTGTGTTTTTAGAAGAGGATGAAGAACACTTTTTAAAAAAAACATGGATTCAAGTTATTAAGATGCACATATAGATAGACAGATTTAGAGCATCATATTAAATATATACGAAAACAGTGAAAACCATACCTACACAGCACTGGACACAAGGTCTGCTCTGTGTGGTCCCCATAGTAGCAGTGCTGTTTTAAATTGGTGTCTTATACTACTAGCAAATACCTCAAGTCCAACATAAATTTGGATGAAATGATGCATTTGGACATATCGAATCTAGTTTTTTAAGGAGCTGAATGTCCCCAACACCAACTGAGTTCAGCTGAGTTGGATGGAGCGCACAATATTTTCTGGGCACAGACCCAAAAAATGAATGCAAAAGTATTTGCAGAGGAGGTAATGAGCCAATGGATGAATGCATGAGGATAGCACTCAAGTGACAGAGGTCCTAGTCCTATTTTGTCACCAAGCCTGATAAATCACTTCACAGTTTTGTGCTTCTGTTCCTCTTCCACTTTTTGTCTGCCTTCCTTAATAAAGATTTCTGGAACTGAGACTATTTCTTGCTACATGTTTACAGAGTGCCTCACACAAATTAGATTGTTAGACACTAATATAATAAAAATACAGTACAGTAAAAATCTAATTTCATTTAAAAACCTAAATAACTTACTGGGAAAGAATTCATTGCTTCAGTTATTACTTGATAAATCCCAAGGCACATTAATCAATATGAAGTTAAAAAAACCAGCAAACACTTCACTCATCTGCTTTCATGCAAATGATATTTCTTAGGCTGCCGTATGCTGCAGAATTCCCAGCTGAAAGTGCACGAGCCTAAATTTAGACTCACGCCAGCTCTTCAGAGCATGTTGTTATTGACTAAAAGTTGCAGAAAATCTGATTGCCAGACTCCTGAAAGGAATTAGAAGGGGGAGGGGGAGAAGCCCATATGATTTGTATCTGCTTGTGGATCCACTTAGTTAAAAACTCTTTAGAAAAGCTATCTAAAGGACAAAATCAGCCATGATAGTTTGAGTCCCTTAGAAGCACCTGAAGTGTACTTTCATCTGAAACAAATACAGCAGTCACAGTGTCTGTGTATCAATTGTTATGGCATGATAATGAATTTATATTCAGAATATGGATAATCATGGTAAGAACTGCTTTTAATAACAGGTAGCAAATCTCTGAGCTGTATTGTAGATGGGTAACAACAGAATCAGTCTTAGGCAGTGCTTGAAAGAGTTGCTTTATGCAAACTCTGCAACTTTTCTGTAGTAGGCAAACGATTGTGTCAAGTGGAGCATAGTTTTGATCAATGAGAAATTGTTTGCATACATGAGCCTTATATCAGCTTTTCTTCCAGGTTTAAACCAAGAAAAGGTCAGGCGCAAAAGCCGTTCTGGACCCGAAGTCAGCATTCTCAAAGTACAGTCTGCAAACCACCAGCTGGTCCACCAAGTCCCTGATAGTCAGTCTGGATTTAACACACATATTCAGGTGCTTTGCTGGATTATGCTCTCAACTAACAGTATAATTTTATGATACTGCCTTGGTGTTCATATTCTTTGGCAGCCAACTACATGCACTTCACAGGCTGCTTTTCCAAAGGGCATTTCAGTTCCAGTGAAAAACTGCTTAAACTGTAGTTGTCCTATCAGAGGTGAATGTAAAGTGGCATTTCATTTACATCTTCAAAATATGTGTAACACACACCAGCTGGATGGCATTTAGTGGTGACAATAAGCAAACTGGAAATAGTGTCATATGATTTTAAAATATTGCTTCTTAGAGGGACAGTTTACAGACTAAAAATATGTTTGAAGTCAAAGGCTTGGAGCCTCGGCTTCCTTGGGTACCCTGCAGCACTAACGGCAGCATTGGGAATCACCACTAGTGCTACAGGTGCTGGGACCTGTGTCTAACCATGCACGGAGTCACTGGCACCGATTGCCTGTAGCAGACACTGGGAGGAAGCAAACTGGTAAGTTAGGAGGTGCTTTTGTAATGAGCTGCTAATCAGCTGGTCTGTGTTAAACCCTGAGAAGCTCATCATTCATAACTGTCTGCTTCCAGATGTGCTGGCATTGCCTTGAAGTGAAGCCTTAGTCTGCATGAAGGCAGCTAACTCTGGACACAAACTGAGGGTTGGTGGTCAATGAAGAGATTGGAAGATTTTAGGATGCAGATTGTCCAACCTCTTTTAGACACTATCTTTATCCTAGCATGATTTCTCTCATGCCTGTTTATTCTTGCTGATGATAGAGGGAGTGTTTAACCAAATCAGATGTCCACATCCCAGGTATCTAAAGTTGGTGGAAGGAATCACACCTTATCTGTGTGTGCTCACCCTGATGGATAAGGCCACCAGTTTTGTCTGTTTGGTTGTGAATGCCTCATAAGTGTCTGAACTGGGTAGTACAGATTGTAGGATCGTGGGGTGAGTCAGGCTGAAAGGGAGCTCAGAAGTCTCTAGTTCCAACCCTGCTCAAGCCAGGCTCAGCTATGAGATCAGACCAAGTTGCCCAGGACTTTGTCCAGCCTGGTCTTGAAACCTCTAAGGATGGAGACTGCACAATCTCTCTAGGCAACCTTCTCCACTGCGTGCCTGTCCTCAGTGTAAAGAAGACTTTCCTTTTATCCAGCCTGAATCTCTCATTTCAGCTTTTGCCTGTTGTCCCTCATCCTCCTGCCATGCACTGCTGTGAAGACCTTGGCTCTATCGTTTTGATAACCTCCTTGTAGGTAACTCCTTGAAGCCTTCTCTTCTGCAGGCTGAACAAGGCCTCAGTATCTCCTCACTTGTCTCAAGACTGGGCATCTTCACACAGATGGGTAGGATCTACCCCCAGGGACTGCTCTAAATGTAGCCCAAGTACCATCAAGACTAACATGTCTTGGGAACTTCTATTTTAGCTCCTAAGCATGCTAGTTCAATGTTGCATGTTTTATCCTTTGTGTTTTTACTCCAAAAGCTTTTGTTTCACTGGGATGAAATGGAATCAGTTATTATTTTTCATGCTGTTTTATTGGAATAAAGACCATTCAGAAATATTCAACCCTCCTGTAACACAGAACACTTCCTTGGAGATTCGAACTGACTTTTCTTTTAAATAAAACTGATGTTCATTTGTTTGTTATTATTTCATGTAGCACTCTACAAAATGTGTCATGGTCTCATACGAAACTACTCAGTCAGAACAGTATAATCCTTTCAGTCAAGTTGTCAGCAAGTATTAATACTCAAACCTTCAAGGATTCAAACAGAGGTACACTGATTTACACTGAGTGTGAAGATGATGCTATGTATCAGGGGAATTTCCAAAATGAAAACCAGGAGGGCCACAGCCTGTTTTAAACATGATAGACATAACAGATTGGCTTTAGATCTTTATATTCCAAAATAATTTGCATTTTACATCAGTTGAAAGGTAGCTCATCCATTCTTAATAGCATTATTATGGCAGATGGCAACAGGCCACCTTGAGTTATTTATTAGGTTGCCTGCTGTGACTTTATCACTACCATTCAGAAGGCTGATGATTTAACTCTGCTGGACTGCAGGTTTGAGTCTGTCGCAGTGGATAACTGTTCAGGACAAGGCTGTGAATATCCTGACATAGATTTGTCAATCATTACTTGACAGCCTTGTATCACTGCCAGTGCAATGGAAAGCACACTGAGTGCAGTGGAAGCCAGGGAAGAACACAAAACTACACGATTGTCACCATTTAAACCATGTTCAGCTGCACCACATTTCTAATTATTGCTCTAACAAAACAAGTATGTATCCTCAATGCTCTTGCTAAGATGATCTCCTCCTTATGAAGCATAGGGACTCTTTAGAACTAGTGACTAACTGTCAATGATATTTTAATGCCACCACTGACCAAGTAAGACTTTATTGTAATAGCGCATTTCACTGACACTGGGTTACAACAGAACTCCCATGGAAGTATATACGACATTTACATGGATAAGTAGATTAATTCACTATGACCATTGCTAGTTCCATCACTACTAGATTAATTATGTCCCTGAGCTCCTTATCATGAAGTATAAACAAACACTGATGCAATTATGCTAATTATCTCAGATCAAAGAAGGCCAATACACTTATAGTACGCAGTTGAGTGTGTTTCTCCATGGATACTTTAAATTGATTAGTTTAACAGCTCAACCATCAAATCTCCAAGACTTCCAGGTGCAGTGTTTTGTGAAAGGTGCACGGTTTTTATTAAGGTTTGTGATGATGAGAGGAATGAACTTGTGAACTAAGTTTAAACAAAACAACAGCGTATTCCCTTGTGAAAACAACTTGTATCCCCTGTCCTCAGTACTCCCCACATAATTAGTTGCCTTTGCACACTTCTGAGCTGTCACATTGATGTTCATTCTGAAACTGGGTAACAAGCTATTGTCAATAGATTGCCAAAGTTTAAATCCCATGCTAAGTATATCAGCTCTATGCTATTAATATCCTTTTATTTCTTCTACTGTCATAAGTAGTAAAAGAGTGATCATAGGGACTCTTCTAAATGTTGATTTGCTTTTAAAGCAAATAATTTGTTGGGCTAATTAGAAGGGAGTCCTAGATCATAAACTCAGCTTCCAAACTGAAATGGGAACATGCAATCCACTGCATAGCAGAACTCCGTAAGAGTTTCATTGTGCATGATACTACTTCAACTTGTCTAAAAGACACATCTGCTATATTCCACCAAGACTACTTGGAAAGCAATTAACCATTTGCATACAGAAATGTTCCCCTTGGAAATGAGTTTATGGGGCTATAATATGCACTGCAAGTACTTCTATAGTTTTTTGTTAGGTTCCATTTTCTTTCTTTGGCATTCACTGAAAAGGTTTGGCTCTTAATGACTACCTCATTTATTTGTCCCAGTGTTGCATTGAATCTTAGAACTGGAACTCCATTATTGTTTTACTTCACGGCTGTCTGAATAATTATCTTATGGCATTCATATGCTTAACCTAATGGTGCAAGGAAGAGATAATATGGCCCATGGGAGGACAGATCATTTAAGAAAGGTTATGAGGCATGTGGTTCAACCGTTGGCAGTAACTGGCAGAGAAGTCACAAACATTGCCTCCTGTGAAACTTTGTGCCTGCCTCCCCAAACATTGGTTGTCTCCACACCTCCTTCAGCAGCTATCTTCAATGAGGTAAAGTGTTTTCTTACCTATTTGCCAATCCCAGGGAACTTTCAACAGCTCTTTGTGTTCCATGATTGCACTATAAGAGAAGAGAAGGCAAAATTTGATGGAAGAGAACAGAAGTTAAATTACTTCCACTCACTCAATTCAAATGCTGGACAAACCAACATAAATAAACTTATAACAAAAAATCTCTGTAGGAACCAAATGCAGTCAGATTTTGCTAATCCACTCTGGCATTATCTCTGTGCCTGTGTATTTGAAAGATCTTCAGGGCGGTAATCAAACGTGATAGCATACAATTTGTACTGGTTTATTTCCAGCTCTCTATATACCTGCCCAAAGTGCCCATCCCCCTATATGTTCAATCTTGTGCTCTTCTGACTTAATATTCTGAAAGCTTTTGAACTTTAATGATTAATAATGTATCTGTCTAAGTTATTCACTCTTCAGAGCAGCTCTGCAGAGTCAAAAAAATAGCTATCACAGGCTGGCTTTGGGGAGAATACCGTGATTGGTTACACACAGAGAGAGATCAAACAGTCACAGCAATAAAAGTAAGGAAACAAACCAAAGGATGGGCCAAGCTGCAAAAGTCCACTTTCAGTATCTTTTAAGTCTTGCATTGTACATTAACATCAAAATCCCAG
>VZTL01021976.1:0-23842 GCA_013400535.1 Scopus umbretta
AAAAAAAAAAAAGCCCCATTTTTATACCAAAGCTATATCATAAAATAATAGTTTAAAGAACTCACTGTATTCATAACCTCAGTTTCAGTACAAATGCTGTATTCATTAAAAAGAAATACAGGGTGGCAGGGCTGGATTTATCACTGGAATTTGCATGCTGCCATAAAGAATGTCCTCTATTAATGACAACAGCTGTTGGTTTAATAACCCTAGAAAAGATCATTAAATTCCTTCACATTTCCCAGAAACAGATGGAAGAAATGCAAAAGTGTTAAAACATATGGGAGAACATATTGAAATCCAGCAGCCTCCTAGAGCGGCTAGGAATCCTAATGCTGCAATCTCCTGGTTTACACGGGTCTCCTCACGGGTGCCTAAGGTGTGTGTATTGTGGAGATTATGTAAATACTGAAAGAGGATAGAAGAGGCTTGATGTGCTGTAGACGGCATTTGCTCTGACAGTTTATCATCACTTATGCTATGTTTGCAGGCACTGATTTCCTTTCCCCCCTATTTCCCTGTTAGCTTCTTTGCACCTAGAACTTCGAAACGTAAAAAATCTCCACACACAGAGGAATCCTTTCATCAAAGAACTGATAATAAGCCTGTGAATGTAGGTCACCTGCTGCACTTCCTAGAACAAGAAAAAGATTCATTTCAGGAAATGGGCATTTCCCAACAGCTTGAAACAGAAATCACAACAGGTCCCAAATGCAATTTTTTCTGTGATCAGGGACACTGTGGTGTTCATACATTGGCATGTAACTTATACACAAGCCTTAAACACTGCACAAGAACACCTAGGAACATCTGAATGAAATATTCTTGGTGTTGTTGCTAATACAGGTGAACAATTGTGGCAAAACTTGAAGCAAACCTGAAGCCCGAAGCCGCAAGGAAACTAAAGTGGGAGCCCAGATATTCCCACCTGGTGGTTGTAGCACGTATACTCCCTCCCTTCCATCCTTCCTTTTTTCCTGTATCCTGCTCATTTTGGCTTCCCCCTGCAAGCGGTGGTGCTCTCCCATGAAGGCAGCCAGCAAGGTCAGCCCAGCCTCAGCTCGCTTGTGGAGCCAGCCGAATTCAGCACCGTGCAACCTTCCACAAGTGCAGGGGAGAGCAGGATTGTCCTGACAGAAAAAAAACTAAACTAGAGCTTGATGAGTACTGCAAAAAAAGCCTCCCTGTATAAATGAGCTGATGGCACGCACAGGGAAAAAGATACAGCTGAATGCTCTTTGGTTTTCCTCTAGACAACTATTCAGCCACCCATACATCTAGTACTACTGAAAACAAAACACAAAAAAACCCCAAAACCCCTCATGAATGTAGAACAGGTACAGCTGTTCAGCTTTTGCAAATTAATATTAATTTAGGCCAGTTAGGGAATCTGTCCCCAAATGTGTGTATCCAAGAGAAGTACCTTGCCAACAAATTCTTGGACAGATTACCAATAATGAGTAACTGAAACCTCCTGGAAATGCCGGTGACTCAGTTCTGTAGCATGCATAATGAAACTACTGTGGTTAAAGGCAAGGAAGGAAATCTCCTGACATGAAATTCAGGTGTACAGACTCCTGTCCTCATCAAAGATGCTTTAAAAGATTAAAAAAAAAAGCAAGATGTTTTTTTCTATCGGAATTTCAATAGGATTTTTGATCAGCTTTATTTGCGGCTGATTTAAATGTAAGGACCAGACTTCTTTGTAAGAGGTTGGATCAGGATTTAAGAGGTCTGGGACTAATTGCTATGTGATTTTTGAGGCAACACATGCAATTCCTCTACCCAGAGGCCAACAGAGCAAAGGCAGCTCTCCTGCTTTGATCACCTCTAATGGCTATAAATAAAACAGAGACTCTCTCTCCAAAGGTCACATGCTTCTTTTTATGAAAAAAGTTGTTTCTGCAGTGATTATATATTGAGATACAGGATGCTATCTTGGATATTCTTGCCAGGTTAATAAAGTTTGGGAGGAGAAAGGGAATTTCTGATAGCACAGATGGAGGTATTAACTGGCAAAATTGCAAACCAAGTGCTTGGAAGGCATGTAGGGTAAAAAATGCAATAAATCTATCATTACTAGTTTTTTGCTATTATCAGATTACCCTGCCTGCAAACAGCTAGTGATGACTAAATAATGCCGATTTGCATTGATGTGTGCCTCAAGCTCTCCAAAGTGAATTCTAACTTATAACTCAATTAGCCAGTTAGAACTAACATGATTACAGACACACAATGCTGTCCTATTTTCCTGTTGCGACATCCCCTTCTTCTGATTTAAGTTGCTTTAACAGCATCCTAATGTAATCCTAACAGCAAAAACTGTTTTTCCTGGGTTCACTAATCTAATCCTTTGTTGTCATTTTTTCTGCAAGTTGTAATAAGCAACTGTACAAGCCATCCCTGCCTTCTTATTACACATACCAGGTGCTGAATACACGGATAACATAAATGAACGATGTTTTGTTTATTGCTGGATCCTCCAGTGGATGAGAATGAGTATCCGTCATTTTCCCCTTGCTGGAAATCTTGTAAAAATCTTTGTGCATTGCTAAAAGCCCTCTCCAACAGTGAGTATCATATCTTAATTGTGCCTTGTCCATGGCAGAGTTTTAAACCCGCTGTGCAAGGGTTGGACACCAGCCTTGTTAATCTATGTTTATCAGCTGCGAAAAAAGGAGATTAGTTTAAGAAAATGCAAGCATAAAGCCCCTCATAAATGATCCTAGCTTGAGCTAAGGTCTTTGAGCGATTTCTTAATATCTTCCACACAGAATAAAATTAATACTTGGACGAAAGAAAGATTCACTGGGTATTTAACTCTGTCCTCAAACCGAGAATAGCGAAAGAGTCAAGAGGGATGTCCAAGTCTGTTCAACACCTAGAAGGGAAGGAATGAAACAATGGTATTTGTCGGTGCAAGAGCTCAGCGTAACAGCTCTCTACCCATATTGGCTGCCGTTGCATTTCAGCAGGTGCATCGAGATGTCTCTTGCACAAGGGGAAACTATCCTGCAGGCTAGACCTTAGACTCCAAATGACAGGGATCTGATTTACAGAAAACACAGAGCCTGCATGTATTTCCATTCCAATATTGGGAGGGAGGAGATGGTGGTGCTTGTTTTCCAGCTAATTTGAAGATTACAGTTTGCAACTCAGCCAGAATCCAGTTGGCAGAAGAAAATCAAATGCAGACTGAAAAACAACCAGACAGAGCCTCAGTGCTTTTTCTTTCAAGCATAGTCTGGAATGCATACGTGGGCCAGCAATCTCAGAACAGATATGATTTTTCTTTCCCTGCTCTGCTTATACAGGCTTTGACCATGGTAAGGCAAACAGAGAGGTTTTCCTTAGGGCATGAGAGACAAGCTTTGGTTTTCCTGCTGCTGACAGCAGTGTAACTGAGAATTAAGAGCTGATTTTGTCATATTTACCTCAAGGTATGATCAGGGAAACAATTTTTAATGCAAGCAGGTGAAATTAAGATACAATTAAGTCTGATAAAAAATAGTTTCCCCCCGCAATGGTCTATGTCTGTCTGGGACAATACCTCTAAAGAATCAAAAGGAAGGTAGGTACCAAATCAAATTACTTCTCAGAGGCACAGCTGTGCACTGGAGTGCAACTCATGCTTGTGAAATAGCCACTTTCTCTGTTAAAGATAAGCCTGAACTCAGAGAAATCTGTGGAAACATAAGAACATTTAGTAGTTTCCCTTACTGTATGATGTGGTGAAGCCTTGTATCTCACTATATGATTTTCTTTTATATTGCTTTCCACTCATACATTCCTAAGCTCTAAACAGTCTCCGTATCTCCATTTTGCAGCTGGGGAAGCTGGGGAAATGAGCAGGAAAATGCTTTGCCCAAAGTAACCCAGCAGATAGTGAGAGAGAACGCATTAGAAATCCAAACCATAAACAAGTTACAGTCTTCGCACAGATGGAGAGAGGGATTTCTTATGTTTTCAGTTTTTCTGAACAAATGTACAGGAGCTGTGGAAGAATAAAAGTACCCAACACTGAGCCACTATAGAGTGTCTTCCTTCTTTCAGTATTGCACATCTGAAATACAACTGTCCTTGCTAGCCACTAATGAGCTTTTCTGCACTTCGCTGGCAAGGTAAAGACACTAATTTTCTTTCCAATGGAAGCCAAAATTGCAGCCTGAAATATCAGTACATACTGAGAAAGTGGGCTGAATGGCAACACGGCAAGACAAACAGAGTAAGTAGCATACATCTTCAGGTGACGTTATTTTGCTGTCCCAGTGGGGACTTTATCCAGGGCCAGCCTTCTCAGACTCCTTTGCAGAGGAAAGAAGTCTGTCGTCTGCCTCTCTCAGCAGCTGGGGCTTCCTGGAGATGTTTTGTTGGCATGCTCAAGAAAGCAGTGCTACCCCTGAGCCACGTTGGGCTCTGGAGGCTGGGGGCCAGAACATCAGTCAGTAGAAATGGGTAGGTTCAATGGTGCTAAGAAATTCTTAAAGGATTTCAGAACCAAGCGTGGAGCACGTGCAAAACTCTGCTCCCAGAGGAGAGCTCCTCATGCCTCCAAAGTGGTGCTGTCAACAGCCTTGAAGCAGTAACCAAATGGCACTATGAGTCCCAAACAGTTTGGGACTAGGAGCTCAGCACAGTCTCTCCTGGCCTCACTGTCTCCCCACAGGCATCTCTGCCCATTGCACACATGTTCCTGCACCCATGTACAGGCAGGAGTGTGGGTTCCTGTGTGTACCTCCTTCCCTCACACTTCACGGGGCCCGCACCAGCATCACCAGCACAGGCCATAGCAGCTGAGCCACTGCCAGGAAGGGCACGGAAGCCAAATAATGGCACACAAGTGCCACGGTTTTTCTGTGTTTTCTTGGCTTTTGACAAGATTGAAGAGGTTTGGCTCCTTTTCATCGCTCTCTCAGCAGAATATTCTTTGTTTCCATTTCACAGCCCTTCTTGGTATTACCTGGCTGCTATTCTCCTCTTCCTCATTGCTCACCTTTTCTATTTACTGCAGACAGAAAGGAAAATGTCTACTTTTGACAGTATTTTCTACTACTCAAGGAAATGCTTTCAAGCAGCAGCTGAATTTTATTTACTATTTCATTCCAGTCATTTCCTGAAAGGCCCCATTTGCCTTTTACTTTCCAGTATCTTCCCTTTCTCTGGGCTGCCACACAGAGATCTGAAGGCCAGCTCAGGACTTACCCTGCCCACTCCCACTCCTGTGGCTTGGACAAGCCACACCAACCACTGAAGTACCTCCATCTCTGGGGTGGACGTTGGCACCTGCAGGAGGACAATGCCTTGGCAGTCGGGGCACACTCACACTGTGATGTGGCTGACCCAAAACCAAGTGACAAGAAGACCATACTCACATTTTATGGGACTCGGACAGCAAAAGAGGTGAGGGCCTCAGCAGCAGAAGATGACATGCAGTAGGATGGACCAGATCCTTCCTGTTGAAAACACGTCACAGATCTGGCCCTGGGCATGTTGTCCTTGCCCTAGATCAGTCAAAATGGCACCATTTCATATCACCTGTAATGGAGACAAATGGGCAATGTCAGGCTTCGGAGGAACATGTGCATAACAGCAGCGTTTTCATTTTGAGGGGTAAGAAAGTACCAAAATACATAAAACAGAACTTCTATTTGGGGAAGAAAACACTATCAATAAGATAGAGGGAGAGAATCCACAAAGGCATTTTCCTCCCTCTGTGCTCCCCAGTAGGTCTAATATCAGTACGCCTCAGCCCTCCCAAATGATTCATTTAACCTTCACAGTTTAGTCATAACAATAATATTTGTCCTTTTCTCACAGCATCTGATGATTGCTGTATTCATTACACTAGAGCAGTACATCCTCTGAAAGGAAGCACTCAGATGCTAGTCAACCACAAGGCATATATTTTCTCCCCGGGTTCTAGCCAAGTGTTTGGAAATAACCTTTGTAATATACAGTAACCACTAGACTGTAATAGCTTTTGTTCAGCCACCAAGAAAGGTTATAAAGTTTTTCAGGGATTTCTTCTGTGCAGATTCCCCCCCAGTTTTAAAGGACATTTCCAAAGTCCTTTTTGCCAATTCTTCCTTCCCTGGTGATCCTCTGAGCACCACCAGGTGCTCAGGACTGGGCTGTGTGTGAGAACTGCATCTGGCTTGTGTCCATCCTCCTGCAGGTAGCTCCTTGGATGCACCCCAGGGAAGGCAGTCCGGGTGCCTGTGAGGTGGACCAGACCCCAGCATCCCCTAGCCCACGGAGCACATCACTTGTATCCTTGTAGTCAAGAAATTGAAAGTCACTTTTGGGCTGTGACTCCGCTGGATTAGGTTCAACACCTAACCCTAGAGTGGGATCAACTTCCTACTGGGCTCCCATGCCTATACTGACCCCACTGCCAGACCCAGGCTGGTTTGCTTCAGGCACAGCCTTGCAGACATGAACCTGCTGTCAGCTAAACCCCACCCCAGCAGTCCCAAAGCAGCCACCAAGGTCCCCTGTGTTGCTCAGGCACTCCTTTCCAACACATCACCTGCTGTGAAATTAACAGCCGTTAGGCAACATGATACTTTCGAAAAATCTATTTGACGTCTCTGTGTATTGAAAGCCTTGAAAATGCTGTAAGACATGACTGCAAGAAAAGTGTCTCAGTGTGGGAGAGTAAGAGCTGAAGCCAGACCCCAACCTGTCCAGCACCTCCCCAGCACATCCGCAGGCTCCAGCAAGGAGCCCAGGCACTTCGTGCCACACTGGATCAACGCCCCAAAGCAGCTGCTCTGTTCTTCCCACCCGCAGGGATGTGGAAGCTGCATTTTTCACATTCACAAAGTCCTCCCAAAAAAGTGCAAACAACCCATGAGGCCACTCAGACAACTTGTCCTTGGCAAGACCACTTTTCTAAGGGGCAGCAATAGGTGACGGGAGATGGGAACCAGCTGAAACTGGTGTCTGACACACCACCCTCTGCAATTACTGTGAATAATAACCTCTACAAAGATGACATGTTCCCGATAAAAATATGGGCAAGGGGGTGACTCCGAGGACCAGACCACCAAGCTGCAAGCGGCGGCACCAGCAGAGGCCGTGCAGTTGCTGACAATGCCCGAGGCCTTGCTCCCTGTGACTGCCTGGCCCAGGGTGAGGCTGCGCAGCTGAGCCCTGGCCCTCAGGTAGGCTTGGCAGGGCTGCCACCATGCCAGGCGATGCGTTGCTGCAGCAGATGCCCAACCGACGCTGCGCGGCTGCAGCGCAGCTTGAGCGCCATAACGGGGACGGGACAGCGTCAGCAGCGGCTCCGCTCCAGGGGCTGGGGGGTCCCCAGCTGCTTCTCTGCACAGGGCCCTCTGAAACACCCTTTTCAGTGTCAGGCGCCCACTCTGTTGAGATCCTTCATGAAATACAGATGCCCAGGGAACATACATACATGCACATCCCTGAAAATAGTCCAGAAAGTGCTGCTGCTGCAGCTCCTGGAAACCAGAGAATGAGTTAACAGTACAAAACCAGGTAAATTCTCTTTGTCTGTGTGGCTTTGAGGCACAGCATGGAATCGAGCCCTAATACACAGCAGAAAATACCATATATAGGCACTCGTGTACAAAGCATCATTCATACGATGAACATATGACTAATCCGCAAAATTACAAACATCTAAAATTCACCTGACATCAGCATCGATTGTGGGACCTTTGCACCCTTGAAATCTTACCTTTACAATCATACCTGTCTGGCTACTGCACTCCCAGCAGCCAGCCTGTGGTTATACCAGCTTCCAGTGGATCCCCATTCTATCTGTCCCTGAAACATAATTCGTGCTGATTCCACCCTAAGGTTAAGGCTCAGCACACCTTGTCATTACTGCCATTTACAAATTACCTGTTCCGAAACATCACCCTCCCACGAAAGCCAGGGCAGGATTTTTATTACAGAGCACACTTTTTATTGCAAATTATGCCCTTATTAAAATTCATAAATGATAAATTTAAAGGAGAAAGGCTCTACTTCTTCATTCATCTAAATCACAGATTACAGACTATTTGTCAGATTCTTCCTTTCTTAGCTCCCCAGTAGGCTGTAATTGCACAGAAATCCATGAAGGAGAATTTAAAGGCTTGTGACAGGAGAACATGTAGTGGACACTACCTCCTTTTGGTATGTTACACAATAAGATCACAATTTCAGTTCAGGAAAATGAATTGTACATATTACTTGCTGAATTTAGAAAAAACTGTCCCCACACCAGCACAGGTCATAGGACAGCTAGTACCCATTCTGCTCATATAATCCCCCCACAATAATACAAATATTGAGCCAAATATCTGCCCTGTGTAAGTCAATGGAACTTTATTGACTTCCTCTGAACAACACACATTTGTATTAGTTCATGATCTAAACTGTTAATATTAATTTTCATCTACCCTGCAGACAAATATGTTTCTGCCTCACAGACTGAGCTGGCTGCACTGCTTGGGAAGCGGTAATCATCAGCTGCTTGTTACCACCCAGAGAGGAACACATCCTCATCGACATTTTAGCATGGTCCAGCTGAAGGTCTCTGGCCTGAGAGATCCCAAACCTCACAGCAAGATGCAGTACCTGAGAACATGACCATTCCTTGTCCATATTAATGACAGTAAGTGTTGCACCTCGTTACCAGTGCTGTACTTTGTGCTCCCATCACCAGGCTGTGGAGGGACTTATCTCCAGCTGAGGTTGCAAGAGCCTTACATAGCTGGAGGGGCGAGGAGGAGGAAAGCCACCCAAATCACAAACAAACACATAACACACGTAACACAGACATAACCGCCATCCCCAAGGTCATCAGTACAACAGGACCTCTCTTTCCACACAGTCCAGGTGACTGAAATCTCTGCAACATCATTTGGCCAAAGATGAAAAGCTTGGTGTGGTATCAGCAAGCTTATAGTCAGATGCTTTAACTATGGTATTAAACATACAATAGATTAAAATGAGTCAAGCTTAAAAATCTGCATGTCTCCAAATTTCTTTTTCTGTTACCCATCTGCAATGTCTATATGTTGCACCTTGGCAGACTTAAAAAAAAAAGAACAACAAAAAACAAACAAACATCTAATCCATTCTATACAGGAGAAGAGTTTAACAACAAAGTTTTTGCTTCAAGGTAATTTCAAAGGAGGCCCTCCGAAAAGTGGTTTTCATTTTCCCCTAACTGTATTCAAGCAGTACCATCTGTTTATCTAATGCAGTCTTTTGAATGCATGCTGCAGTAAAGTGATAGATGTAATAGATTCATTAAGTCATTTATCACTGATGAACTGCCTGAAAAATAAATATTAATCTTTGTTTGGGAATTTTATTTTTCTGTTCTGATAGTGGATTAAGTCTGACTAGATATTAATGTTCCAAATAATGTACGGTTTGCTCTAGTGAAAAAATAATCCATTAGATTAAAAAAAGACAGTCTGATAAAAAGTTTTCATTATAAGAAGTATATGTAACAATTTAAATATTAAATATTTCCCCACCAGTCTGAGAGATATGTTCCTTCTAGGTACTTAAGACAGTTTAATAGATAAAAAGTGGAGTTTATTCAGCTATAACCAAGAAGATTAATACCATTTCCTTGTAAGACCAACTCCCATCCAGTTACCCCAACCTTTATGTCTCTTCTGCTGCCATCCCAACTTGTTGGAAAAAAAGCAGTTGTGCTGACCTCGGCAAGGCCTTACCATGGCTGAGCATCTGCTCCCCCAGATAAACACAACCGTCAAAGCTGGGACCCCACAGAACAGGGTGCCTTCTGTACGGGTACTTGCATTTAAGACAAGACAAAATAAAACACTTCTTCATCACCTGGACTGCAGCTTACTGCACGTTGCCAGGTCAGGAATGCAGGAGCTCTGAATCTCGAGACCTTGGCTCAGTGGATATATGCATGTGGCTGCACACAGAAGCCTTTACAAATTTTTTATCTTTTTATATCATTTGCAATGGATTTTGTTAAGCCTCCCCAGTAGGCTTGGCATTGAATGCAATTCCCACATAAACAGGCTGACAGGCCGTTTATGAGCCATCTACAATACACTGCACCTTCTCTGTGTCATTATAAGTTCACTCTTTCAAAGACTTCCTTTTCTTCAGCAAAACCCAATTGCAATATTAAGCCATAAATCTAGGGGTTTGTCTCATTGTTTATTTATGGTGATTTTCATAAATAAATGGTTCCTGTCTTCTCTAAATTGATAGCACAAAATGAGCAAGTTTATCAAAGTCATCCCAAAATATGTATAAAGTAATCGTGTTTTTGTAAATCCAACTCAGGTACGTAATTACAGAAAATATTAGTTCCTGCATTATTCACTTGAGCACAATGGCATTTCACTGGAATTTTGGCTAGTAATTGATTGTTTTGAAAAAAATATAATTTCAATTCACAAGGATACATGCAAGTTTGTATGTTCTATTTATATACTCACACTTCTACCTGCCCCTTTACATACATGCTTACCACAGTACATCTTTGCCAAACCTGGAAATTTAACCCCCAGGGCTCTCTATGCTGTCCCAGAGAAATCCTATAGGTTGAAAGGGTTAACTTCCTACACCTTTTGTTTCTTTTGTTCTACTAATTCATCAATAAAGTGTGTTTCTTATCAATATTGAGGTAACTTTGGTTTTGAACACGTATATCAGCAGAATTCAGCATCAGCTGAAAATCCATTTTTCATTCATCATTCCTCTTGAAGAAAACCTTGCACTTGTGCACATTCTTTGAGCAAGTCTTGGGAAGATATGTTAGGAAGGGAAAATGTATTGGTTAAATCTACATTCTGTGGAAATGGTCTTTCATTGCAGGGCTTTAGTAAATACTCTTAAGTACCTTGGTGTACTATTCTACTGTCATCATTATTATTATTACTATCCTCCTAATCCAACTCTCTCTGAAGTCAATGAGACCCCACAATAGCAGCCCTGGTAGTTGAAGTTCTTTGTTGTGCAGAGAAACTTTTGCACAAGCACAAAGACTGTAAGCTTCTCATAAACATCCAGCTACATTTCTTCATCCCTAGCACAAAGCACCCGCCTTCAGAAGATGAGAAGACAGCAAATATTCCTTCTTTCTCTGATAAAGATAGGCTGCAGCTCCACTGTATGCTGCATTTTAAAACATGTCACTCTCTTCATTGTCAAATACTCTTACAACTGATAGCACATTTAAGACTATTAATCTTGGTTGCAATCAAATTGGTAAACTATTAAAGAGCAACTGAAGCATTATTGCAGGATAATAATGAAAGACCAACCCAAATCGGATCACATTGTACAAGCCGTAAGACACAGTCATCAACTCAAAGAGCTACCAACCATCACAGGCCTTGGTGAGGAAGGAAACAGAACCTTCAAGACCTACACGAAAAAATGCATCAGGTGGAAAAGTCCGATCAGAAATAGCCATTCTCTTTTTTAAGACAGAGCCCAGTAGACAAGCCACCAGCCCATACTGCCTTTTCCTCCCTGCCTTTTGAATTTCTCTGAGCTCTTCAGCCCCATTTCCTTTTGTAGTGATGACTTCAGAGTTGAAAACCAGTTTATCATCAAAATAAGTTGTTTCTGCATTGTCACAGAGCATGCTTTCAATATAACGATAACATGCATTGGTGAGTTTTAGGAGGCAGTTTTAGAAGAGAAAGGTTCCCTTAATTGTAAGAAGTAGCATAGATTTTTATATTGCAATGAGGAAGCACAACATTTTATTATTGGCATCTAATAGCATAACTGATTATTTCCCTAGATATATATCTGATCTGTACTTATTAATGCCAATCTGTTATGGTGCATAATGTAGTTATTTACACAGACCAAGTTCTGTTCATTCTCACAGCTATCGGTTTCAAATTCATGATATGCTTTTGTGTTTAAAACATCACTCTGAAGCTACAATCACCAAATATTAATCAGCCAGCCTCTTCCAGAGCTCCATATCCCCTCTCCCCAGAAAGCCTGCTTTTTGCAAGTGGTTAGACTATAAACAGCCTTAAGTGACAACCCTTTGGAGCTAATGAACAATGAATTAGAGTCTTTGTGCATCACTAACACTTCAGAAATAAAATAACTCTTACTTATTTATTTATTTTTCCTAGCCAGTGTTTTGAAGGTCAGAGCGTTCCTTCTCAAGCTGCTGGGTATTTTACACTTCAATGGAAATAAAACTAGTCTGCAAGCACCTTAACGAGAGGATGCAAATTCTCTCCCCTTCCCATTCAATAAGTAGGAGCGACCCATCATTCCTACTGAAAGGTTGATGGAGATTGGGGAATTCAAAGCTTTTGCACCCTGTCTGGGAAATCTTGGTTCTGTCAAATCAACTGGAAAAACGTGTAGGAGCCCACCTCCTCAACACCCATTTTTAGCAACTTGGACCTCAGGAATTTCAACTGCCTTTATCCTTCCAGGTAAGGGAAAGAGCGAGCACATCTCCGACATATCCAGGCACAGCATCTTAAAGGTTTCCCTGTAAACCAAGGCCAGCTTCTTGAAGACATGCACCTCCTGCATTGATCAGGCAGGGAAGGTAACTCCCTGGCACATCCTCCCCCAGACAAACCACCCTCCCCACACAGGCAGCAGGGGTGGCTCTCTGCAATGCCTCACCTCCCACCAAAGCAGGCTCTGTCACAGAAAACACTGTAGTCATCACAGCTTCAGCATGGTAAATATTTGATCAATTTGCAGATTTTCATTAGCATATGTGACTCGCTATTGATTTCTTTTTTATTTTTAGACAGCTGCAGCACATTTGATATGCCATTTCCAAGACCTCCTGTCTTCTGCACACAGTGACAGCTTGTCTTTGCAGCATTCACCAGATGGTGAAAGATCACAAGTGTGCTAGCCAGAAAAAGGGAGGTCACAGCACCTGTGGCAAACTTTCTGTAATAGCCATAAAAAAAATATTGCTCTAATGGCTAGAACAACTAGACCTAGCAGAGCCAAACTGAAGCTGTAGGCATGTCTCTCATCCATTTCACCTGAAATCTGGGGGGCTAAATTCCTGTCTTGCCTTCTATCTGGAGGAGGTTCTCCTCTCTGCAGGAAGGCAACTGTAGACAGGCTCTACATTCTCTGTCTACAGCACCCCCAACCCATTCCCAGCACACTGCATCTAGATACTTTGCAGGGCAATGATTTTCCCTACCGCCCATTTTCCAAATCTTACCTGGATTCCGGACATGCTCTGAGCACTTCGAGCTCTTTGTCATCCTCCCTCTCACACCCCAGGAAAGCTGCCCACTCGCACCTTTCCTCCCCAACCACCCACCCTCTTTTTCTGAAGCCGCCGCAGAACAGCAAAGCACTGGGTGAGACCTCCAGGCCACCAAACAGACGAGGAAGTGGCTGGCAGAGCACAGCGCCCAGGCAGGTCCTCTGGGGAGCCCCAGCCAGGGCAGGGGACCCAACTGCCCCAACAGGCACCACTCCCACAGAGTACCGGCAGCAACCTGCCGCTTCTACAAGGCAGCCTCAGATGCCTTATTGCTTCCAGCTGGGATAATCACCCCTCTCAAGGTGGCACTGCTCCCCCAGGGGGGAAGGGATGGCTCCCTGGGACACCACAGCAGCTCTGGAACTGAGGGTGTCCACCTCTGGAAGACACTCCGGAGATGCTTACTTGCCAGGCATCACTTCCCTACTGACCTAGCAGGCTGCTTCCCTGCTGTGACTCTAAGCTGTAATGGTACCTGGAGCCTTCTGCCCGCTGCATCCCCGCAGTGCTGATTGATTCCCAAGTCTGTCTTTATATACAGTGATCTAGCCATAAAGCTTTATAATTACACCCTGGTATTTTGCAAGTTGTACACCTCAAGAGAGAAACTAAAATGCAATGAATGGCAAGTAAAATACACTGTTTGCATCATATTAACTCCCATGGTGAGAAGAAATTTGCTTGGGGAGGTCTTAAATGCACATTAACAGAATATTTTTTCTAAACGTGTTTCCATATCGAGTACCGATTTCCTTTTTGGTAATAACTCAGTGCTTTGTAATAAAATGCCATGACGCCAGAGGTGGTTGCAGTCCCACATAAACTCAACTGTCCCACTGGAGGCAGGTCACACACTGTCTAAATTAAGTTTGCTAATCCTTAAGACAAAGTCGCCTTCAGGGTTTTTTAAATGTCCTGGGCTAACTGTTCCAGAGACCTTGCTTTACCGCTAGTCTAAAGCAAAATAGCTTTTTTGCCATCAGTGGAGCCAAGTTGAGTACCACCAACAGCTCTGTTCCTCGAGTCTCTCATTCAGCCGCAAAGATATATGCAGCCTTCTGGTTTGCTTAGTGACAACACCTGGGAGAGGAGCCTTGAGTTGCTTGGGATATGTCACATGCTGCTCCTCTCTCACAAGAGCTAACTAGAATCAGCTTCAGCTGGTGTGGTACAGACAGCTGTCCCTCAGGAGCTGCCCTGAGAACCTCAGCTTGCAGAAGGCACCAATGTGTCATTAACTTGTAGGAGTATTCTCATGGGTGAAAATGGGACTCAAATTTAGGAAGGCAAGGCCCTCTTCTCCTGCTGTGCCTCTAGATCAGTAGGTGCCCTCAGCACAGGGCCAGCCAGGAAGCCAGACACAAGTCATTAAAAAATGTGAAACTGATGCACAAGATCCTTGTTTGAAGGTCATTCAGAAATGGCCTTAAATTGCCATACCTTAATCCTCCAGAGAAGCTAAAAGCTAATTTGTCTTTGAACGAAAGCATGTGCAGGAGAGCTAGTGTGTTTTAAAATATGCAGTGACCTCACATTTTTAGCTGGATATGCCTCAACTTTCCTGAGAGCTAATGCAGAGATCAGCTGCAATGCAGGGATTGGGTCTGCAACACAAGCACTCAAACCTGCGTTGCAGAGCTGTGGTGCAGGAGATGCAGATGAGCTGTCAGGGACAGCCTCACCACAGAGGCCAAGACTTTGCTGAGCTGAGATTCTCCTTGTAGCCAAAAAACACCTCTGCCTCCTACACCCTTTTATTCAGTTATCCAAAGATAAATTTTACCTACAGGCTTATTTCTGCAGAATTTTAGGTGGAAGCTGGTCCCAAATAAGGCCCTTGAACTGACTGTCTGTGCTGAGGCCCATGACATCTGGCCTTCACAGTGGTTCTCCTGCAGAGACGGAGTAAATCCCTATGTGTTCTGTGAGTCATGGCTTCACTTGTAAAAGAGCAAGATGCCAAATCTCTAATCCCCACTTCCTGCTAGGCCAGTTGAGAGGAAAAAAAAAAAAAAAAAACCCCAAAAAACCCCCCAAAACCCCAAACTACCACACAAAAACAGTCCTTTCCCCAGCAGAATCAGCTAATAAGGAACATATAGGCACAATGAGGTTTTATTGGGTTATACTTCAATCTTTATTATGAAGTTTATCAATTATTGAGTAACATTTATTTGCATTATTCAGCAACCTTATTTTATTTAAACAGGCATTTGCTAGCAGGGAAACTGGAACAAACCATTTCAATCCATAGCTCTATAATCTAAATAGATAGGCTTAGCAGAAATAAAAGTCTCATTTCACAGTTAAAATTCATTCGCTGGACTCATTTAATCTTCTAGATTTGTTGCTACTCCTCAGGAATGTCATGGATGGAATCGAAAAGCACTCTTTGGTGCTTTTGGGGAGTGCAACACAGTTCCCAGCACACTGCAGCCCCCGCAATGGCAGAAGCGGCCGATGGGCACCCAAGCCCCCACCAGCACTGCGGGGAGGGCAGCGACTTCTGCCTGGCTCACATATGGTCTGGACTCACCCCTGCCATTTGCAAACAGAGGCGCTCGTTCATCCAAGCCAGAGTCTGAACCTGCAAAACATAATTCTGTTCTCACTTAGAAACAGGTGTAGTGCTATCGAATTCAATCAGCACATACAGTTGTGCTTTTCAGCTTGAAAGGCAAACATTTCGATCACTACATCTTTGATCTTGCAGATGCTTGATCTCCTCTGCGTTAAGCACAGGACTCATCCCACTAACGCATGCAGGATGACTCACACACCAAAATTTGAAAACGGAGCATAAGCCTTTACAGGATTATGACCAAAGGCATTCTGTCTTCCCAGTCAATATTTAAACTTCAGCAAATGAGTTTCATTAGGCAACTTGCTAACAGAACTCCTCTTTGAAAGGCTGGTGCATGTCCCTCAACTTGCTGAAAGCACTGCGGTAGGCATGGGGTTTCTCAGGTAGCTGGGCTGTACTGCATGGTGTTTTTCTTGAGTGTCATCCTCAGGATGACACTGCAACATGTGTGCATGTTTCAAGTCTCACCTTACTCGCAAAGCAATCAGACCATTTCAATTACCTCAATGCTGTTTATGCACAGCAATAAAATAGACCAGTTAAAGCTGAATCATTAACCATTTGAGCTAAATCAATAAATAATTATATGCACCATGCAACTGTGCTCATAAACAGAACCTTCCAGACCTAGACATACTGGAAATAAACAATAGCCACACACACACGTGCAAGAAAGAGGGAAAACAGCTGTCTCCGAAAAAGTACATTTTCTCCAAGGTGCTTAATAGTGAGATTTGCAAAGTTCCTGAGCTGTAAACTGCTAATTTCTTCCTAAAACCACTAAAGGCTTTTGCAAATTTTATTACATCAATAGCAGATTCATAATTACCTCATCTGGTATTATTTCTGCATCATAATTTTAAATACTGATTGGACATGCACAAGGGCACACAAACATTAGCAAAGTGATCACTATACGCCAAATTGTAGGGACGTGGGTCTTGACCTGTTTAGGAGTTTTATGTAACAACTTTCCTGCAATAATCTAAAAGTTGTGAGAGAAGGAGCAATAAAATGTAGACATCCAGTCACCGTCACCATTAAACTCCATTTTAATACCCGTGACATCTTGGAGAAATGCCTACTTAATTATCTCCTAATTAAGAGTCCTCCCCACTCCCTCACCTCTCAGCTCTATTCCCCCTGTTCAGAGGAAGTCACAAGACAGCCCTTTTAGGTTACATGATGAGCTACACAAGCAGTCACAAAGCCCACAAGCCATTTTTATTTTCTGCTCATGCAAGAGCATCACCAGGTACGAGTCCTTTGGCACTGCTGCCAAAGTGCCAGAGGTGGCAGCCAGGACTGGCCCTCGCTGAGTAACACCAGCAAGGAGCTTTGCCATCTCTGCCTCCAGCCAGCTATGTCCTCCAGCCGCTCCCACCTTCCCAAGTGACAGCGCCATCAACGAGGCAGATGGCTGCAGGGCTGGTGCAGTGCCGGCAGCAGCCCTAGGCATGCTCAAGCAAGGAGACAGGCACTGAGGAAGAAGCCCAGCGGAGATGGTGAGGGCTAGTAGTTGGAAGAACCTGCCTACGCTGCACATACACCTGGCTGGTCTCATCTTCCAGCAGAGAGGTAAATTGCAGCTGAATGCGATGCGCCACACAGCTCCCAGATACAGGCTAAGATGGAGGGAACACACCCCACACTCACGACAGGCAGGGAGTCAATGATCCGAATACTCTTATTCTGCCCTATGTTTTCATGGGTCCTAATACGCTATATGAAGACAAATGGAAAACTGTGGAATAATGACTTGCACGTGTGCTTATTACTGCCGTCTCTGAGGCTTCCTGAAAAAGGTCAGGGGTAGTGTCTGAACTTGCAGAAGACTGAGCACGTCTGAGCACTGGGAACTATTTACAGAGAAGTAATTGGCATTTCCAAGGGCACAAGTATTTCAGTAGTTATGGGGATTTACTTCAACTGGTGATGTAGTGACTGTTGTCAGTCCATGAGGATGGGGACATTTGTGCTGACTTGTGGGGCTAAGGTTCACCAATGCCTGGGAACAGGACATCGCCGCAACTGCAAGCAAGGGCCAAGCCAAAGCTCTGATATGTTCACTCGTAGTCTGAGGGGTAACAGCAGGCACCAAGGCCAGGGGACCTGCCAACAAAAGCAGAGAGCCTGTCACATGCCAAAGTGAGCACTGGGGCTCAGACCACACAGTCTGATGCTTGCTAAACTACCCTGTGGACCATGCAGTCCTACCTTCCCTGTTTTCGTCTTGCATAGGTTCTCACAGCTTTTTGAAAACAAATACCTGCAGGAGGGCTTAGCATGCCTCTGCTCCAGCTTCAGAGGTGTGGGCTAGTGGGCACAAGTTAGGGTTCATCAGACATCGCTCGGGGGGGGGGAGGGCGGAATGCCAGAAATGTTTCTGACACTCATGTCTGGCTTCCTACCATTCTTCAGCCTTCTAACACTCACAGGCTCAGAGGAAGATGAGCAGCTCCGGGCCTTCTGTCAGCTTGCCCACTGTATAAAACAAGGCTAACCACACAAGAACAGAGTAAGGCACCCAGCTACTGTCTGAGGAGAGAAGACCACTCAGTGTCTGATACAGCCAGGGCAGGTTCCAGCACACAGGCACCGACAGCACTGTCTGCAGGGATGCAGTCATACCCCATCAGCTGGTGCAAGCTGAGGGGTCTCAGATGCCTCTCTGAGGGCTCATGTGGCCTGATGCTCACAGGAATAAGCATCACTCCATCCACTGAGGTCTGTGGCTTAAAGTGATCCCAGGCTTTTTTCAGAGCAGAGCACCCAGATGGGTCCCTGAATAAAGGGCCAAATGCTGAAGGTCCGAGCACATTAGATGCACGCTGGTTATCAAGTGCTTTCAGAGGCCTCAGGATAGTATCAAATGATACCATGAGTTACACCCATGCAGGATCTACACCCAAAGTAGATTAAAAAGCAGAATCTGCGAGGAAGCAATAGGTTTGCATTCTTTTTCTTTTTCATCCATTGTTGAAGGCTGAAAATTTTGTGGGTTTAAGATTTCCTTTAAACTACAAAGACTTGAAACAGCATTAGGAAAAGGAACTATTAAAGTCTCAGATAATTCTGGGAGCTGGAGCTTTAGGAAGAAACACCAAGTATTGCAAGATTTTTAATAAAACTTACAAGACACAGCAGCACTGCTCATTTAGTGTCTTCCTATTCTCAGAATTGAGCATTAAGTGCATCCTTCACTGTGGTGCTTACCCTGAGACAGGGACTCACAACCAGGCACCAGCATCCCAGCTCCTATAAAACACCTCTGCGTTTTACCTGTTCCAGTCTCTTTGGAGACAGAAGTCTTCCCTCGAGAGAAACCTTGGTCTGTTTTCAGCATATGTTTCCAGGACTGAAATTCTTGCATGGTATTAAAAAAAAAAATGCTCTTCTAATGAAACCTACATAAGATAAAACAATTTTTATAGTGCATGAAAATAACAATAAAGATTCAAGCTTTTGTAGAAATCAATGAATCTCCCATTTCAAAAGTTTTTGTGCAAACACTATTTCCTTGAACTAATATAATACATTGAACTGAAAATTTTAACTTTAATGTAATTGCATCAATAGAGCAGTCACATTCCTCCAAACAGCTACTCTGAAGATAAGATTTTAAAGCATGGTTCATAAATATAGGAAGAGAGAACAAAATAGCTTCTTTTTGATAATTAAACAGTTAGCAGCTAAATTGCATTGTAATTGATTGGAAAATTGCTTTTTTAATGAGATTTAGTCACTAGGAAATGGCTTTTTTTCTTCAATATGCCCAATGTGCATTGGGTCATTTAAACAGCAAATTGCCTTACTGGCCTCCTATTTAGACGGTCTAGATTCAACTTGCCATAAGAAAAGACGCACCACCCAACAGGTGAGTCTCAGCCTTTCCAGGGCTCAAGCAGATGTTAGCCCCAGCCCCTCTGTCTGGGCATCAGATACCTGAAGAGAGCAGCCACGGGTCTGCCTATGAAGGAAGAGCTGGGTGCTAGAGCTTACCCACACAGAAAACAAAATTCACATCCTGCAAGCTCTGCTCTGGCCCATTGCTGTGGATGGGACCAGGAGGCGACGCTCCATTCCCCAGCCACTGCTGCAGCAGAGACACAAGTCCTGCCACCTGCCTCCCCTCCTCTGCAGCTGAAGAAGTCAGAATGAACAATCCTCTCCCACCTGAAATCAACAGCAAAAAGACTTTAAACTTCAGGAACATAGGATTTCACATGGTCTTGCTACAATATTAGCTAAACTCCCTTCCAAATGGCAGTGCTGAGGTCCCCAAAATGAACTCTGAGGCAGTGCGATACTGATGGGTGAGCACAGGCAGATGGCATAGCCGGCTTCCCTGCTCTGGCTGCCCATCACTAGTCCCCTCAAGGGCACCAGACAGACTCATGTGCCCACTTTCTCCTTTCCTCTACTGTTCTCAACGTCTTCAAAGCTCAATAGCTGATGTTCAAAATCAGAAATTGATACTACAGCTTATTAATGTTGTAGCTCAAAATTTATACAAGCCTTTGCATAAAATACAGACAATCCTTCCTCAAAAAGCCTGCATAATCTAAATAGACAAGACAGACAAAGCATGGGAGAAAGTACTGAATTATCTTTTTAAAGACATATTATTTAAGACCTAAGATACTACTATGATCAGTACAAGGTAAAGAAAAAAAAAAAGAGTAGTCTTTCTTCAAAAGTAGAAAGGCTATTAAAATAATTGTTTTCAAGGATATACTCAGGAAACTGTGCAAAAGAAATATTGTCCAGCTGTGTGAAGAGCACTGGGTAAGTACGTATTGAAAATAAATTATCATTTGACAACCCTTTAGGTCAAAGGAATTTTCCAAACGCTTCACGAACAAAAGATTTCAATGAATCCTGATTACTGTGAACAATGTATTATATACAACAATAAATGCAGTGTACAGTTAAGTCAGGTTTTTATTGTTTAGTTTCCAAGATCTCTATTGATGTGACTTGGACTGCAATATAAACAGCAGTGATTGCAATCATTTGTTGCTACCATAGCAACAGACAAAATTAAAAGGGCAAACTATAAAGCTGAAGTGGCATTGTAGTGGTAGCTTCTAATTGCATGACAGTAAAATGATGCATACAGAACGGCAGCAGTACTTGCAAATATCTGTGAAGCAGGTTTGCTTGCAGAGATCAAAGTCATTTAGGTCAGGTTCTGAAATCAAGGACCAGCATCAGCTCTTGTATTTCCACTAGTTTTCTCTCTGTGTGTATCTGTGTCTACAGTTATAAATACCTGGGGAATGGGGGTAGACTTAAACAAGACTTCAAAGCAATATTATAGAGATTTAGACCATTTCTCCATCCTCCAGGTTTCAAATTTGGAACTCAGTCATGACTATTATTTACCAGTTTTGTTCTGGATTTTAGAAAGTGGCAGAGAACAGATCACACACACCCTTCCCTCCCCCCCGCCCCAAAAAAAGAACACCAAAATTGAAAAAACATGTTGTTATGGCCTAATCTTGCATCATATTTTCATCAAAAAATGAGAAACTAGTTACTGTAAAATGCTCCCGAGTAAGGTCATATTTTAAGTGTGTTTTCATCCTGTTTTGTGGCTTTGGCATAAAACAGATGAGCTGAAAGCCTGAACATGCTGGGTTCTCCAACTGACCTCAGAAAAATGAGATTTGCATCTCAGCTCCAGGTCTCCAAGAGGTAGAAAAAAAATGTACCCCTTCCCACCTTTTCCCTGCCTTATGTATTTGGATAAGCTCTTCAGAGCATTGCTTTCCTCCTGCGTTTACACACTTCTGACCATGATGGGGCCATCAGCACAGCTGGGGGAAGGCATAATGCTTATACAAATAATAAAAAGAAACAAAAATTCACCATCTTCAATCAGGCTTCCAGTAGAACAGAGGCATGTGCTTCAAGGAGCCAATTACACCATTTATGCACGCAGAGATAACATTGGTAAGAAGGGGAGAGGCAGGTAGTGTGTTGAGATTATTTCACTGAAGTGTTCAAATCAAGCTAACTCAAGAGCATCTTTGAAAATTGGGTATTGGAAGTACAGGCTAAAGGTGGAGCTTAGATCTTTAGGCATGCCTGTAATCAGGTATCAAAATCATTTAACATTTCCAGTACTAGGTAGGGCAGAAAACATGTATTAGCAGCATATACGAAGATACTTAATGATACATTATTGACCTCTGATGAGTGTCAAGCTATGGAAATTCAAAGACATTCTTCTCTGTGCTATAAAGGACAACTATAAAGTGAACTTTTAAACTTCAGTTAATTTAATGGCAATTTCCTTTATCAGCCGTCTGCTGGAGAAGCGTCATGGTTTAACCCAGCAGGGTTAAATAAGCAATGCACAATGCAATTGCTTACCACCCACTGACCAACACCCAGCCAGTTCACGAGCCACGGTCACTGCCCCCCAGCCAACTCGCCCCAGTTTATACACTGAGCATGACATCATATGGCATGGAATATATCTTTGGCCAATTTGGGTCAGCTGTCCTGGCTGTGTCCCCTCCCACCTTCTCACTGGCAGGGCATGAGAAGCTGAAGAGTCCTTGACTAGCATACACACTACTTAGCAACAACTAAAACACCAGTTTGTTATCAACATTATTCTTATACCATTATTCTCATACTAAATCCAAAACACAGCACTGTACTAGCCACTAGGAAGAAAATTAACTCTATCCCAGCCAAAACCTGGACAAGAAGTGAGGGACAAAGGCTGAGCTGGCCTGTTCTGATAGATCATCTACTTTTGCAGAAGAACAAGGCACTTGGCCACAGGAAGTGCCCGAAAGCTGAATCTGAGCCCATAATTAAATGTCACACTCATCCAGCTCACAAGAACTGGCCAGGGGACCTTCAGATTTGTGACTTCATCACCTTCAAGAAAACCTGATCTGTGAACACAATTTAGTAAAACTTAGCAGGTAAATTCTTAGCTGATATGGGTAGATACAGCTTTATCTCAAAGATAAATGGAGGTACTCGCGAACACTTAAAATGCAATTTCAAATGGTTACAAAAAAGTTCCGCTTTATCTGCACGCCAAAATGGTGTTTGGCTTTAATCCAGGGGACAGAAAGTGTCAAAGCAGCATCAGTGGCCCCATGGCCAGTGTGGCTGCTCTTGTACCACTGACAGGGACTAAGCCACAGAGTGCAGACTGTTCCCCCTCAAAAGCTGGGCACAGGTGGACATGAGGGCTTTTGCCTGCTAATACACCTGCGCATGGCCCCACAGCACCATTTCTGGGGATGGTGGGGCAGGACATCCACTCCCCCAGGTGCCGCTGCACTGAGCTTCCAATTCTGATCTGAACGAGCAAATAATCGTCTCTGAAATTAAACTACAGTGCCTCTAACTTCAGCCCTTTTCATTAGCCTTTTGTTACAATGACAATGGGAGGAAAATAATACTGCCTAAAGGTACCCCAGCCATGAGTGACAGCAGACACAGTAATGTGCATAATTACAATATTCATAAGTAAATTTTCATGATAATTAACAAAGACAACTGTCGTCTTTTGTTCTGATTACCTAAAGATACGTTAAAAGTAGATTTGCATAATTAATTACTAAATGTAAGGTTCCTTACGAATCCTTGGAGGTTATTTCAGGGAGCTTGTTCAAGGAAGTCATCTCCATAACAAACATTTTCTGTCACTTCTGAGCTTATAAATTAATTATGGTGACGTAAAGAGAAATACAGTTTGAGCATCAAAAGCGGAAGATAAAGCCCAGGAATTATTATTAGCAATGAAAAAGCAAACTTACAGGGAGAAACCTCTTTGCTAATTTAGAGAACTTCTGCAAGGCCACGTGGAAGTTGGCCCCAGGAGCCGGAGGCAGCTCAGGCAGCATTTGCTGCAGAAAGAGCACGTTTGGACCAAAGCCTTTTTGTACAGTCCTTGGTGCAAGACAAACAGCACGTGTACCCGGCCTGACTCCCCTGCACTTGGGTGTCCACCACCTGTGCCCAAGTCACAGGCAGCCCAT
>VZTL01021976.1:27588-65592 GCA_013400535.1 Scopus umbretta
AAGTTTACTTAATACAAGGTTCTACTTATCACAGCTTACACTATTTCTTTGACTTTTTAAATAAAACTTTACAGAAAAAATGTATAAAGAAGATCCAATTACACATCTTATAATAAAATTTGCATGCATAATGGTATGTCATAAAAGTAACGTAAAGCAGATTTACTCCAACATTTTAAAAGTTCAAGCTCTCAATAGGGAAATATAGTGAAAGCTCAGGCTTTTGAAGAATTAAAGAATTAAATCTATTTCCAGTGTTTCTACCAGCCCTGTTATACATGCTTTAATAAAGTCCACAATACTGAAGCAGAAAGTCTCCATGAAGGATGAGCAACTTGATACTGTTCGTTTTAATGTCTCTATGAAATTATTTGTATACTTTCATATATTTTTCTATTTGTTAATGCCATAAGAATAAATGCTTAAATAAAAATATATTTACCATCCATCAATTTTTAGTGCAGTTTATTGCTTCTCCAACAAAATGTTCAATATGGGATTCATTTTTAAATGTAAACACACATCATAACATGTATCTGCTTGGTATTGCAAAAAAAAAAAAAAAAAAAAAGAAGTGTAGGCAACTCAGTTTAAAATCCTATTTTGCCACATTTCATTGCCCTCTCCTGACTGGAAATACATGCCTACAGGTTTTGATATCTCAGAAAATATGCTTATATATAATATATATTTTCACTACGCATCAGTGATCGAGAAAGTAATTTGAGGAAATCTAATTGGTGTTTAAAATAAAGTGTCTTCTGCAACAGATTTTGGAAAAATATTCTACAACATCCTTCCTCAATGAAGTTTGGGAAAATACTTCTGCTTAAAGAGAATCATTTTTGCCCTTTGATTTACAGCTACCCTGTCTGAAAAAAACTCAGATTAAAGGATCCTCTCTTGATGTTATGTTGTTGCTGTCTTTAGTGAACCAGTTTGAACAACTTGCTTGCTTTGATGCATAAAGTAGCACAGAAAGTAATATATAAAAACCCCTTCTGAGGATTTTAGCTAAGCACAGACCCAGCATCATCCACATCATACACGCTCTCAGCCATTTAAACACCCCTCCTCGCGTGGAGCAGCTGAACCTTTCACCAAAACATGGAAAAGCAGAATTAAATACAGCAGCTTTTGCCAGCATGGGTGCAGGAGGGGGAATGGGTCCCACCACCCATCCCTGCCAGTCCCACTGCCCGGGGCTGCGCCACAGTGACACCAGCTCCCTGCTCTCCTGCCTGGCACGGCGAGAGGCAGCTCAGCCTGAGCACATGGACCTCACCAGGCACTAAAATGTGGATGTCACTGGTATCGTCTCATCTTTCTCACATACCTCTAGTCAGAGACATACTGGCAAAACCACCCCATTTCTGCCCTGCAGGGAATACAACCTGTGTAAAGGAAATCCTTCACCATCGTTCAGAAAGTCTCACTGTAAACAGCATCCGTCTTGGTCACAGAAAGCTCTTAACGCTCCCTAGAAATAAAACATCTTGGCCTCCGAAAAACACTGCCATCACTTGCCAGAGCTTGGACTTTCACACTGGTATCTGAGGATGGCGCAGCAATGCAGGACACCATTCATCCGGTTACTGCTCGTGCTATGAGACACATCAAAAGCATCTCTTCACTGGATTTCACAGAACTGGAGGGTTGGGGAGGAGCAGGGGGAACAACTTTGACAGCTTTTGGTAATTTGCATTAACCTTACCCTCCATTCACAGCAAGGGTTCCTGCACAACACCAAGGCACATCACACACATGTGCTAGTGTCATAAGTAATTTCAGGGATAAGCAATTGTTATGATTCCGCTTGGACCACATCTTGAGGCTTTTTTTTTTTTAAATCATGCTGTGATGGTTTTCTAAATAGCACTGGGGGGAAAAATAGCCTACCCCTTTACTTCAAAAAACAGCTTTTCAACCAAATTAACAGGTCACAAAAAGGCATAATGGGTTCTCCATTCAAAAATGATGGCAGAGAAAATTTATGCAGCACAGTTTGAATTCATGCAAATGTTGAAAACCTTTCCTGTAACAGCTCTTATGAGTAAATCTCACTCAAGTCTACATGTATTTTTCTCCATGCCTCCAAAACAGCACAGCTCAGTGTTACAGACCAACAAAGGGCACTTTTTCAAGCACAGAAAGCACATGTTCCCAGTGTGTGGTGTCAGCACCTAATGACAGAAGCTGCTTTCCCAAATCAGAAAAACGTACTTGCAAGACACAGGCTGGAAAACTGAATTTTCACCTAAACAGACATTGTGCAGAGACCCATTTTTCATGGCAATTTTCTATTACTCACTAAAGTAATTCTCAAACTGGCAAAAACAGCTTTATTGTCAACTAAAAAACCTCCCAATCTTTTTTTATGTGTTGGCTGGAAATTCAGCTTTCTGCACAAATATACAACATTCAGTTGAGTTGTAGCCTCTAATCTGAGTAAGGGGTTTTCCTTCCAAGCTCACCTTGAAGAGCTCGGTAATTAGAGTGAAAGAAAAAGACTGCCAAGGTTCTCCAAGCTAATGATAGTTATTAAGTATAACAAGTTTGCTTGCATCACAGCAGAAACCCTATGTGCGTTTATGCGGCACATGCAGTTCATACTGCCAAGAAGCAGCACAGGTTAATCTGGGCACTGTGCACGTTCACTGCTCCCCACGCGCACCAGCATGCTCGGCACCAGCCGCTGCCACCATCACAAGCTACAACCAACTCTGTAAACCAGCTTGCTGCCTCTCCACCAGTGCCCTTGAGGCCAGGTCAAAGTCAGCCCCAAGAAGCCACACAGATGGCAGGGTGGTGGGCAGTGACCACACCGGGACACGGACACACCACCCACAGGGGAGCATCCGTGTGGTCTCGGTATTCAGGGCACTCAGCTCAGGTGGCCCCATCAGAGAGCAAGGCCATCTCAGGCGATTAATAAACAGATGCTGCATTATCCAGAGACCCATTTTTGTGAAGCTTTTTAAAAAAGAAGGAACAAAAGAAAGAAAAGAGTTTATTTCAGTGTTGCTTTAAGACAATCTCTACACAGCTGCAACTACCTCTTGCAGAGCAGCTCAGGATGAGAAAAAGCTCAGGCCTGATCTGCGCACCAGCCACTCTTACTAACTGTTACAAGTTACTTCTTTTAAAAGAGCAATTTTCACTCCTCACCTTCACCTCTATTCAATGTTTCCTCTAACACCCACACAAGCTCTTCACATTTGCAAGTCATTATAAGACATATATTCCCTATTCCTGAAAAGCATCTTTAGTGCTTTGATAGTGCTGGCACTGAGCTCCAAGCTCTGCACAACAGGCAAGTTACTTCTGCAGAAAAATCCCTGTGGGGTAGTGTAATCTGACATACTACAACGACAATCAACTTTCAAGAAGTTTGAACCTTAGGGATAAGTAACTTCTGGCTGGTAAAGGTGGAACAAACTCTAAAAATCAAGAAGAGATATGAAACTTTCATCGCATTTTTAGCACAGCAAATGGACTACTAGAAACAAGTCCATTCACCACCTTTCTCCTCTGAGGAGATGTCTAGAGGTACTAGAGGGACCTGTGCCCCAGTCAAAATTTGATACAGCAGTTTATGATGTTATAACCCCGTCCTCCCCCCCTGTGATCTCAGAATATAACACAAAGCATAAAATCTCATTTCCTTGCACTGCCTCCAGTCACGGGAAACCAGTTTTTGATATCTTGTGCAGGCCTATGGGAGTAGCAGCATCCATTTCACAGAAAGAAAAAGAAGTGACACTTTTCTGTTGAAAAAGTAGAGCAGAAAGATCCCCATACAGTACCTGCCGGTGCAAATCTTGCCGTTGCTTGCGTGTCATGCCATTGGCTCAGACATGTGGCTCATTGGGATTTTATGCAGTTGCAGGACACTGATTTCCACAGTCCACAGATGAATTTCCTTCTGCTCTGCTGCCTCTGAAAGGTTCGCCATTGCTGCAGGGAGATCCCTACCTACCTTAGTCCATTCGTTTGTGTGGCACAGGCATGAAAGCAGTGAAAGATGAGTGAAGTTGCTCATGCTAACTGCAGCACCCAGCTACTCTCTCAGCAGCCCCTATTTCCTCCTGCCCTCCCCCATCATGACTTGCTAGTGCACTTGATTGAATGGATGCAAATTGCAGCACTTTACTGCCATTGTTATAACCTCATTTCCACACATTCCTCACCTACAAACCTGTCACCACACCACTGTTCTGGATGCACGTGGTGCCCAGAATTGCACTGAGGTTAAGAAGAGGTGCAACCACAGACAGCAGCAGTCAAACTATCCACTGCTGTCCACTTCAGGGATCGTCCAACAAGCTGACTCTATGGCTTTCCAGTCACACACACACACGGTAATAAACCTCTGATAGCACAGATCATAGAAAGAGAAGTTGAGACAGAAAGAGAGTAGAGGTCATCTATGCCCTCAGACTGCTTTTCATTTTCCTGTAATGCTTTAGTCTGAAAGCTTCCAGCCTACTCTCTGCCAGCAACACCAGCACCCCTCACCTGACCATAGATCATACTTGCTCAGCAAATACATCCTCTCTCCAGCAATGCCAAAGGAGCACATAGCACCCACTCCCACCTTTTATACATCCCCTGTCTCTGCCCTGGCCACAGCTGAGCCCAGCCAGGACCAGCCTCCACACAAACACCTGTGCAATTGGTTTAACCCTGTGCCTGCGAGCAAACGGCATTGGGCTGGCGCCTCTTACACTACTTCCCTGACACTGCAGTCTGTGAAATTCCACAAGAAGAACGAGAATGCTGCCATTTGTTTAACAGCACATAGTTAAACCTCCACTGTTTCTTGTATTTCAGGCTGGTCTTTATCAGTATATGAAAGCTTGCCTAATCATATGGATTCCATTTTTCAAAAATACTAACACTAAAATACTAAGCGGCAGCATCTCTCCATGCTGTGCGGTCACCATCAATTGCTGCCCCATGTTGCATGAAAATCCCAGCCAGAAAATTCACACCTGCACCAGCAGCCCCCAAAAATCAAGTGTGTAAGATACACACTACCCGGCCTCCTAGGCTCCTATACTGTTATCAGCCCTAGGGCAAACCGGTATCAGAGGTGAAAGAGATACCTGTGTTTCTAAACAATGAGGTAATGAAAATCTTAACAGTGAAAAAATATAGGTAACATGAAGAGAGTTCAGAAATTGAGACAGATGCTTGACAGAGGCTCTTGTCTTAAATCCTATCTCAGTTAAATGAAAACTGTAAAGATTGGTAAAACGCGTTCTTTTACCATTATTTGTGCACCTATATTTATATATTTTATACATGGGTGAGAAGATGTGTATATGTGTTTTCAAGCATCTGTAAATATTACACACATGTAGAGCCACTCAGCCTACGTGTGGAGAACTTGCACAGTTTACGGAGACAAGTGTTTGAAAATGAGGTATATCTTAAATGCTGTTGCCCTTGCTTCTTGAACTCAGGTCCCTTGTGCATGCTTGCTATAACATGTCTTTCATGACCTCCCGATCTGCACTCTTTTCCCTCTTGTGGTTCTTGTGCCACTGGGAAGGATGGCCGTCTCTCAGCAAGGACCTCCTCAGCCACCTCAGTGGACCCCCTTCACAAAGGGGTCAATTCAGCCAACCGCAGTGCTTAAAATGACTTGTGTGGTAGCCATGCAAGATGACACAAAGACTGACCTGATAGTGAGCTGCTTTGTTGCCTTGAAAGGACTAGCACCTCCGCTCCACTGGTGCCAGGTGTCAATGGGGCTGTGACCCCAAACTAACCTGTGTCCTTCAGAGCCAGCTGTGAGGAGTCTCCAGCCCTCTCTGCCCTGCGCTGCTACATCAGCATCCCACCTGCGTCTGCTGCCTGCTTCAAGGGACCCAAAAATGAAAATTATTTGTAAGTTTTTCATTAAGAAGAAAAAGAAAAAGAAATTATAAGGGTTCTCTGACTGTTCAGACTCTGTATAAGAAATATTTAGGAAAATAAGATGCTCTCCAGATTCTGGCATATTCATTTCATGTGACACTTCAGGCATGATTTAACTTCCCCCTCCCACAACTTCTCTGTAAAATCTCTGCTCCAACCATGTTTAAGTCCTTTCTAAAGACCTGCTTCTGCTATGATGCCGACATAGACTATTTATGGTTATTATTCCCCTTCTGACGTTTGTCCTTTATTTGCAAGCATCTGTGAGCATAAACCAATGCTCCTGAACTGTGTGAAGGGATTCCCTTGTTCAGTCAGATCCACCACAAGCAAATAACAAATGCAGAAGCTGAGAAAATGCACAACTCACGGCACCTCACAGACTAATATCCTAAATTTGCCATTTTAATTCTTTGATTAAGCACATAACTGAATGAGGCTGAAGTAAAGCAGAAACAGCAAAGCTATGCTACTACCAGTCCCGCTCACTGGCATAATCCAGCCAGCGATCACTGTCTTTGCAGGACCCAGGCACTGTCACGATCCACCTAAGCTGCACCAAGTCTTGGTCTCAGGGTAACTCTGAGAAGGGGTAAGCATACCCTTCGTCCGGTCAGCCACTGAAGAATTCACCACAGACCTCCGGCTGCCTCTCTCACACTGATGGGTGCAAATGCCACTTCCCAACAGCCAGTTTGAACATTTTTCCAATAATTATCTCCATGGGCTATGCCAAGCCTTTGCAATCATCAGTCACAATGGTTATCATTATACTTCATGGTGTGGAAATGAAACACCACCTTTTTACAAAGCCAAGAAAATGTTATTGAATTTGTCTTTTAAAACCAAGCTGTTGGCCTGACTGACTGGCATGTTTATCAACCTGCTCCCTACCCGCACCTTGTAAGGGGCCTGCATTAAAGGGTTTGCATTAAATCCAAGGAGGAATCTGCCAGCAGTGCTTCAAGAACGAAATGGTGTGACACATAAGGATGCACAGCTATATATAAGGCTGCTATCCTTTTAACATGTTCTTCTATCTTCCAGGGAACAAGATTGCTCTTGACAGCTGTTAATAAGAACTGATCTAAGTAGCTGCACTGCTTCTGCACGCATCCAGGCAAAGACAGCATCGAGGCCTGTGGACTGTGGGAAACGTGCCTTTCTGAAATCAAAGAAATACACAGCTCTGAAATTACTGGCAGTCACCCAATTCATTTACTTTTCACACTCAATCTCCCCCACTGTTTGCTTCCACTTTTACTGCATTTCTTTCAGAACTGCTGAGAAAAATGTTCATATAGCATAGGAGATGACCAGTCCCGGTCATCTATCTAATAGTTTGTTTAGTTTTTGTGGTTTTTTTCTAAATAATCAAAAAAGTAGTTGGGCTCAAATTTCTGCCAAGTTTTATCCCAATGTGACTCAATTCAAGCAACCCAGAAAGCCCTTCAACAACAAATGAAGAGCTGTCAATCATGAGGTACTACACAAGTTACATACACTGCTTATTTTTTCTTTAAACATGCTGAAGTGGTATGGAGGCCTTGTGTTGGCTCTTAACAGACAACTTTTACCCTCTGGACTATTGAAAATCCACATCCCATAGAAGACAGCAGTAAGTACTGAGATCCCGCACCGTCCTTTGCAACAGAACCACTGAGAAGCAGCAGTGGGCAAATCCAAAAGTAGGTCATTCAGCTTCTTCCCATCAGCTCACTGCAGGGTATATTGTCAATTTAATTTCTTCATTTAGTTCCTTCTGCTTCCCATAACACTGCTTTTGAATCACAACAGTATATGGGAGCAGGATGTGCCAGCTGGCTTTGCAATTTTTTGTATACACACAACTCCTGCCTTCAAACAAGATTAACCTTCAAGCAACATTAAAATACACATATCACACAGTGTAGTGGAGGACAGGAGAAGCCACCAGCATATGGCACCTAGGAAATGGACAAATACAAGGTGTGCTTCACCCTGGTAACTCATAAGTTTGTATTAAAGTTTTCACTATGACAAAAGATTGGTTAAAAAAAAAAAAAAAGTATGGAGAGGCATGTGGGTAAGTTTTTACCAGGGAAGGAGTGTCATACAGAAATGGATTCCCTCCTGCCACTGCTAAAGAATAAAAATGTGTCTTAAACGTCAGGGTAAAACACTGAAATCCCCGTGTATTTGAAGCATCAGCAGTGTTTCAGGAGTATGATGCCATATTCTCTGAGTACCGGTCCTGGTGAGGCTGAGCTTCCTTTTCTTACTCAGAATTATACTTTTAATCTGATAATCATTTTCTGCTTGGTAAATACAACCTCTCTATTTTTTTTTAAGAAACAGACAACAACAAAACAAATCCTCATTACCAGGCAGAATGATTGCACACTTATTTTCATTGTTTCTCTAGTATCTTCCAGTTCTTTCTCCCAGGGCAAATCTAGGCCAAGCTCTTACAAACTTTTCCTATTGAACAGGGAAGCGCACATTAATTCTTTATTGCCATCTAGCGACCGAAGCTATTTCCACTTTCACACCAACCTACATTACAAATCTGGGGAATTTGGAAACCAACCAGAGCAAAAGAGAAAGGAAGCATGCTTCTCACCCTTAGCTTTGTGCTACCCTATCCGTATCCCTTACAGACCCTCAGACTTCAGATTTGCAGTAAGTGTAGGCCACTGCTGCCTTCATACAGTCCTTTGTCTCTGCAAGTGAACAGGTCCTTTACCCTCCCTCTAGAGCTCAGCAATTTAGAAAGAGGTCATTCTGCAAAAATAAATCGCTTTGTTTTGTCCCCAGGGAGCTCACAGAGCTTGGAAACAGGGGTCACCTTGCTGGATAGGGTAAGCACAGCACCTCCAGGACCAGGGTAACACTTGACATATAGCTGTAACAGCCATTTCCTCACCTTGGGAGAAGGAAGGAATCACATTGTTTTCAGGTGTTTTCAAGATCCTTCAGAGAGGTATTTTTATTTGGCTCATATTTTCTGGGGGCTCACAAGTGACTCTCTTCTTGCTGAGACAAACCCCTAGCAGCTAGCTCTCCTATCCGCACACGGGGCACCAAAGCATGCCACAAGAAGACTTCAGCAGTGCTCTAGTCCTTGGACACTTGGCTTGCTGGTCTCTTTATCCAGATGTTGTTGTCTTTAACCTAGCTAGGAGCCCAAAGTTATTAATTACTGCATGATAACAGTGCCAAAGTCTGTGTAGCCTCAGAGCGATAGAGTAACCACGAAGTGCTGCTGTGCAGCCTGGGAGCAGGACGGACACACCGGTGAGGCAGCACCTTGTTCTCCTTCTGCCTCCAAGGCCCAGGTCTCCAGCCATGATGCGGTTTAGCTCATCCCAGTACCACCAACAGCCACACGATGACACTGCAGCATAGACTTCCAAAATAAGCCCTGCTGTGCTTTTTAGAGTGGAAATACTACTTCTTCAATAAGCTAGGCCTTCTCCCCCTCCCCCACAAAAAAAGGGTTGTAAAGTTAAAGCTGGCCTTGTGCTCTAACATTAAGTTTTGTGACACTTTTCAGACACAGTCACTTTGGTTCCCGTCTCACAGTACAAGATGTGACCCCACGGCTGTCCTGTGCTGTCAGGCTAACCCATGACAGAGCATGGCGTTAGTTCGTAGCTGTCCTGTGATAACAGGGCTGGTGCGAGCACCATCCCCTTACCTGCCTGTTCCTGCCCATTTGTTGTCTTGTCTGGCAAACTGGGCTGTGTCTAGGTGCAAAGAATCTTCCTTTGCATTTGGGCAGCAAAGCTTTCAAAGCTCCTTTTCAAAAGGGATGAAAATGTTTTCCTGTTTTTCGCTGTATAAAGGTTTAGATTGTGGAGCGTGAGCTGCCTGCCTAGTTTGTCTCCAAACTTGTTTTACTCATTTACTGCGGACTCTCTTCAGCCCATGTTATGTTTACCAGCCCTCTTCAAATAGACTTTGAAGAACAACAGAGTTCCTGGGAGGCCTGATAAGTCCAGCTTTGCTGGAACCTGTACAGACCCCAAAACATACAACCAACCAAGACAGCTTATGCTTGTGTGAAGATCCATCAAGTCCATTGCTGTGATGTGTACCAAAGGATAATAAGAATACTAAACTGTGTGAAAGTCGAATAAGAGCAGCATAAAAGAGGATAAATCTATGCATTGAGTGATACAGCTTTAACGGACATGCTTTCACAGCCCTTTCCTCTGCCCCCAAATACAGACAATTCTGTTTCATAGCACCATGTTCAATGTTAGACCTGCTTACCAGAAGTTCAGAACAATTTTTTAAAAGCTTAAAATAAACCCCAGTGAGAGCACTGTCTTGGACTGTGTTTGAAAATCCCTTCTTAAGTGTGGTCAGAGCACTCCTACAAGCTTTCAAATGCAATTCACTAGACACTGATCAGCAAAACATCTGGGACAGACAGGGAGTGAAGTTATGCACTCTTGGCCTTTGAGTAGCAGAGTTTCAGATTCAGACTAATGAGGTCCGAACACATGTAGGAAAAGCTGTGGATTATTACAGTCTCTATGCTGCAGAGGTTAAGGGAGCCTCAGACTTCACTAATGCTTGTCATGCCACATGATCAGCTGCTGTCCCGCTCACAATGCTGGCACTAGCCCAGTGGTTACAAGGCTGGACGTATCTACTCTTGGAACATCCAGCAGTGCATTTCAGCTCAGTCCTGCCCATATAGATACGCCTATAATATGCATATACGAGTCTGGGCCACTGTTGAATCGCTGAGTTTATGAACTTTGCATCCCATGTGTGCTTGTGCATAAATGATGCAGCTAACAAGTTTGGATCTGAGAAGTAAGATGTTACTCAAATTACAGGTCAGCATATGTACTTTAGTTCCAGCCACCAACCTGTAAGATTGAACACTGCTAAAGGTGGATGAGAGGAAAATGGCACCTTGTAGTAAAACTGTTCCATTAATATGTCTTAGTGTTTATTGATGTAAGATGGCAAGCAGCAAAGGCTGCTTCACAAATGTTCACAGACATTAGCATAAAGCATCCACTCACCCTTCACATTTGACTTTTCCACCATTGGGCTCTATCAGGTTCCATTTGTATATCAGATGATCACACTCAGTTTGCAGACTTGGGTGTGTCTGCAGTCTCCTGAGACAAAGCTCTCTGTCCCAGCCTGAGGTTCAGTGGTTCACTGAGGTGAAGGAGAACAGGATTTAATGTTTTTTAATTTCACTGGGCCATGCCCTGAAAAAGACTGAGGTCTCAGCTCTCGGTAATGGCAAGGGGAATTGGTGGCACTCAACATGACAAGGAATTCTGAATTCCTTATTTCCTTGTCTCCCCCAGAACAAACAGTTTTAAATAAGGTGCTCTCCTTGCTGAAGCGGGTGGAAAAAGCACATTCCTAAGGCAAGCTTACACAGAAATATTTGAAGTGATAACAGCTGTTGAGCCCCCATCATTTTTACAGTTTTCTGGTGAAACCTTTTAAATGCCTCTCCTGATAGGAATAAAAATCTGAGTCACTCTTTGTTCTTGATCCAGAGTAGCAAGTCACTTTTATTTGTCAATAAAGTTGTCACACTTTCAGTGCCTTTTGCTAAAGCTGAGCTGAAGCTTCAATCTGAAGAGGTACCTCTATTTCCAGATTTAATCATGAGTGCTGTGGAATGAGTCTTCTGTAAAACAAACAAAGCCCAGTTACGAGTGTTTTTAAAGTTTCAGTTTTACAGCCTTCCTATGTCATCACTCAGTTGAACAATATGAAAAAACCACAATGCAAGTCAAATAATCCATGTAATTACCATGTACTTACTTTTATATCAAGACTAGAGTCCTGTAACTCAAAACTAGACAAACCCCCTATTTCTCACTTTGGTGCTTTCTCTCTTTAATTTACCAGGAGAGGAAAGTATTACAGGGAGAAGCAATACCTCATTTACTGAACCAAGTAGAAAAAGGACAGATTGAGAACAACTGCTTTCAGTTTCACTTAATTAACTGGACTGAGAGGAAACGATACTGCATAAGAACTGAAAAGCAGAGGGGCATGTTAGAAAAGAGAGAAGTGTTAAGATTTACAGTCTGTCTGGGACAAGGTGAGGAAAGAGACTTACTTACTGCCTATGGATCGGTGCAAGCTCAACTGGAGGTATTGTCTGGCATAATTATATCAATGTTTCTACTGAATATGCAATTTTTGCTATGGAGAAAAAATATTTTTACTTCTTGTCTTCTGACTTTAAGTCCCTATTCAGTGTTGAAGCAGACAGACCTGGGACAGAACATCTGTTCTGTGAAACCTTTTGTGCTGATCTCTGCTTACAGTAGGGGAGGTACTGCACTGTTCATAGTAGCATAATTTGAGAGGCACAATACGTGTTACTCCAAGTCAAGAGAGTTAAAACTTACTGGGTCTGAAGCAATGCTTGCTTAATGGAACCTCATGGGAATGCACTGTGTGTTGGAATCTACAGAGCTTTGTGATATTCTGAGTATTAGCTTTGCTAGACGCACTTCCTCTGCAAAATATCCTATTGTTCCTATTAACCCAATGTAGAAAAATCCTGAATGATGGATTCTATTCTAAACTTCTGAAATTCTGCAGTACCTTTTTCTGCACGGCTTGATTTTTCTTTCATCCCAGCATTTTTCAAAGATGTCAGACGTAGACATTTGATCTAGAAAAGTAACAGTCATATATTGGAGGATAATTTAACATTATATTCAACATGTAAGCATATTCAGTAGGGAGGCAGCTGGGCCCCTTTGGGATGGAAAATTATCTAAAACTCCATCTCTGATGCGGCTGAGATATAATCATACTATTTGCTTAGCAGGAACAATATCAGCTTTTAGCAAATAAGGGCAGTTGCTGAAGACTTCCAGGATTTGAGCTTAAAATTAATGGCTTGAGTCATGGTTATTTTCCTAAAACTCAAGCAGACTATAGGCAATGGATCTTGTTTGTGTAGACGTGAGCATAAATAGTCAATGGAATTAACAAATTCCATGCTTTACAGAGAGAATGAGCCTATGGCCAGCGCTTCAAGAAGCTACGGAATCCACAAATGTGCACTGGGACCCCAGGCAGTGTGGAGATAAGTAGTGACTCTGTAGGTATGGCCATTTGCATGTAGGAGGCAGACCCCAATGTGTCATTTCTCACCTCATGTTTCTGAAGGGTTGGAAGCGGCAGAAGAATGTTGCAACGGGCGCAGGTCACCAGTATGTCAAAAGACTGGGTGTGTTTAAGAGCTGGAGGTGATGTGCAAAGTCCACCTCTTGTGGGAGAGGGAAAGCCAATCTTTTTGTTCTTTGGGGGTTTAAGCAAGGTTTTGGAGGTCAATCGCTGGTCCCTTTCTTTCTCTTTGGGACGGACATCTTTCCACACCGTTGCATTCTCAGAACAGGAAGAGGGAGCCAGGGAAGAAGACAACTGTGGTGGATCACTGCTGAGTTTTGAAGTTGACTGGCCAGCAAGAACTTCTGTCAGCTTATGGGCTGCACCACATTTATTCTGTTAAAAGAGAGCATGCGTAATGAGGTGAAGATTGGCATTACACCCAACTGTGTGGTATGCTGTGATTTGCAGCAGGTGTGAGTTATGGGGAGGGACATTGGACACCACCTCACAGTGATGCTTCAGCTAAACACATTGTATCATGAAATTATGGTTTGAAGAGCCAAGACACTGCCCTTTCTAACGTAATATATAGCTTTTCAGAGAAATAACCTGGCTGGAAATTAAGCACAGACCATTCTCTTGTTCAGTTTCAAATGGGCTTACCAGATGTTGGGAGTACTGGTCATCTGGGAATGACTTATTGCACTTCTGACAAAGATTGCCACCAGTACCTTCAGAAGGAAAAAAATAAAATGGAAAGAATCACAGTACTGACACTGTAGTCATCTAGACAGGCTGCTCAGATCAACTTATGGTCACTGGTTCTAGTGAAACACACAATACTGATTCCACTGGTCAGGAAATAATTAGAGCCATGACTACATTTTGCTTTTGGCACCACTCAAAACCAAACCACCATCCCCCTTCTCACAAACTTCAGGATATTTGAAATTCCACTCCAGCCCCATGTTTTGTGGCTCAAGATGCTTCATTCCTACCATGGCCTAGCAAATTCTGTTGCTAGGGGGTTTTGCTCTCTATAGTTTATTTTGACAACCACTGGACCTACTGATGCCTGTTCTTTTCTGGAATCATTGACAGAATTCATGCTTCTTTTTTTTTTTTGTCTTGACATACTCTGTCTAATACCTTAGGCCTAATAAAGCTGCTCTCAACTTCAAGAATCAAGGTATGCATCACTGGCTTTATATATGAAGTAGGAGGAGATTCTAAATCATACTTGTCTCCTGTGCAACAAACGGAAAGAGGAAGAAGTTCAACTTATTTTCTGACAGAGAGAATTTCACTTCCAGGATATAAGGGAAGCATAAAAGAACATGGCCAATGAGCTACTCTGTCTGTGGAACCACTCTGGCTTTACAATAACCAGCATAATAGAAAGCAACACTTGGCCCTTTCATTGTGGTCGGTTAAACAACAATCCTCCCCAGCCTGGATTACTGAGAACTGTAGAAAAGACAGGAGAATTCTCATTGAGATTTAACAATTGACCCAGTCCATGCCAATGAGGAATTTTGCTTACCAGTGGGGCAAATAAATGTTGCATTAGTGGATGCTTCACTGGTTTGAAAGTTCACATCCTTATGATAGGACAGACCACTGTTCTGACACGCATCTTTGTGCTTGTTCTGGTCTTTGTACATGATGTATTTGTTACACTCCCAACACCACTCTGTTCGGCTGGCACAGGTGTTCAGGTGCTCCTGCAGCTTGTTAAAGGGCATTTCAAGCTCACAGATCTTGCATTTCATTGCTCGTTTGTGGCACTCCTTGGTCTGCACAGGAATAGAGGAAATTATTGCAAATTTTCTATCAATACTAAAAGAAGGGCGCAGGGTGAGAGCAATGAGTGACTGTTTAAGAATGCCCTCCTTAAGGGGTATCTACACAACCAAATGCAAACTTAGCTATGCTACAAATTCGCCTACCTGGGCTATCTTTAATTTAGGATGGTTTCGGCAATGTAAGGCAAAATGGGAATCAATAGCAGTGACAATGTTCTGTGTCAGTACAGGTTAGAGACAGAGCACAAGCCCACCTAGAAAATTCCAATACTTTAGCTACCACCACCAGGAGAAGCCTGCTTTGTCTCACTGCTTTGGTTCCTTTAAATGGTTAGACTACAGCTAGCACAGACAGGCTGCTCTCACTTCCCAACCTCTGCCACTTCTTTTGTGTATCTCTTCCTTAGCTGTTTCCTTGACTCTCACTTTGTATAACCACTCCTTTGGAAAAGCAGGTAATGCGAGTACGGGGGCTAGACAGAAATGTCTTTGAGAAGCCCTCAAAGAACATCAGCTTGAGATGCCAAGGATCTTGGTTTAGGTTTCTTCATGATCCAGGAAAGGAGTCAGAGATTTACATGTTTTTGCTGTTGAAGCCATTAGCATGACTCTTGGTGGCAGGTCAAACAGGTCAGCTTAGAAGGTAAAAAGTACCGCACTCCATACTTAACCTCATGATGCTCCAACTGGTATTGCTGCATGCTTTGGTGACAAAGGTTACATCTGACCTGCAAGCAAAACACACAGCAGTTCATTGGGAGCATAGGAGGGTGGTTAGTGCTGTCATATGTCAATACAACTTCAAGCTGCTGCGATTATTTTCCTGTCATTTTCATCCCAAACATCGACAAGCTGTTGGTGAATTTTTGTTTCTCTGTCAGGCCTGAGCTGTACTGATGAGATTTTGAGGAAAACAGATATCTGATGATTCTGCAGGAAGCTGTCACTCTGTGTGAGGAACCAGTTCGCAAAGGTGCCCATGTGAAATGCACAGTGATGTGAAATAAAGAGTGTGTATTCAAAATTTTGACTGAGGTTTAACTTAAAAGTTTAGGTCTGACATTCAGCTTGTCTAAATTATATCAGCCCCTCTGAAAACATAGGAGGTATGCTAGTTTTCTATAGGTTTGCCACGAGAGCTACTCACATGTTCTAAGTAACTGAAACCAATGGAATTGCTAAAACAATAAAACTAGTAGGACAGAATAAAACATCATGCCTGTGTATTCATGCTTCAGCATAGTACCTCTAGCTACAGGGTTCTTCACGCTGTACTAAAAATGCTATTGCCTCACTATATGAAGAGCTCATAAATTTACTCTGCCCATTCAGTTTTGTTAAAAAAGTGCATTGACATCATAGCTTTGTACAAGCAAGGTTTGTCAGATCAGGTACTGTCTGTCTTCCTCTAATCAATCATTTAACTTGCGTGCTCTGGCTAATTCACAAGCCCTAGGAGCATGTATCCATACCTGATCTGTAATTTGTATCACTGGGGAGACTGAGGTACCACAGTGGAAGCTTTATTCTCTTAAGCTGAGTGTGCAGTAAGATCAAAAGGTGCTTTCACCAAGCCTGAAGGGTCATACCAGACCCTTACAGATTTTCTGGTAAAAAAATTACAGAAGTTCAAATCTAGTTAATATAGAGCACAGTACCATGAACATACAACTTCAGGGCTGGCAGATCTTTTTGCTATTTGCAAGAAAATCCTGAAAAAAGTGTAGCACTCCTCACCTGCTTGTGTGCTTCTGTTTGATGGTCTTTCATATCCTTTTGGGTAACTGGTTCATCACATTCTGGACAGAGAGTGAGAAACCGCAAGCAGTGGGCCTCATGGAGGGAGAAATTGGCAGCAGACACATCTCGTTTACTACCGAGCACATAAATGGGAAAGAGAGAAGAGTAAATGAACTGGTGTGGTGGGTTGATCCTGGCCAGCAGCCAAGCACCCACACAGCTGCTCACTCACCACCACCCCACCACACACATAGTGGGACAGGGGAGGGAAATAGGAAGAATAAAAGTGAGAAATTTGTAGGTTGAGATAAAGACAGTTTAATACTTGAAGGAAAGGGGGGGTAAACAAGTGAAGCAAATGACATCATGCACCACCTTCCACAGGCTCATCTATGCCAAACCAGTCTTTGAACAATAGCCACCTTGGAAGCAAAAATAAAAACCTAACCCTGTTGTTCTTCCTCTAATGCACTTTTTATTCCTGAGCATGAGGTTATACAATATTGAATACATCTTTGGTCAGCTTGCGTCAGCTGTCCCGGCTGTGTCCCATCTCAAATTCTTGCTCACCCCCAGCTTACTCACTGGCGGGGGGGGAAGAGTGGGGAAGAAAACCTTGACGCTGTGCAAACACTGGTCAGCAAAAGACAAAACACTGTTATCAACACTGTTTTAGCCACAAATACAAAACACAGTACTGTAGGGGCTGCTGTGAAGAAAATTAACTCCTTCCCAGTCAGACCCAGTACAACTGGTTACAATTCAACTAGTTTGTCCCTAAAAGCTAGAAATAAGTATTTGTCTTTCTGATTCATCTTAATGAGACATTTAGAGACTGGATTCTGTTACTCATTCTGTTCTGCCATATTACCAGGAATACTTCTGAAAGGGACACGGCTGGATGCTCCTGGTATATTTGTCCAAAAATTGTTTCAGGAAAAGCTCTGGCTGTTGTTTACAGATGTGGAAAGAAAAGAAGGGCCCCTCTTCTGGGTGTCATCTAAGGAAACACAACATTTACAGCTCTTTGGCTCCCAGCAGACCAATTTCAGGTAGCCCAGCCAAGCAGCTGCTCTGTTCAGATGAAGGCTACCTCTGAGCTGAGATACACGTCACCATGCTCAGTGGGTTCAGGAGGAGCCACTTAAAGTTTATCCAGGAAATCACTTATTTGATTTTAATAATTGATGCGTTCACAACATTAGCGACAAGAATTGAAATATAGTTCAACAGGGCTTGGGCAAAACCTCCTGAAGAAGCTTCTAGGTGCAAACTTTAAGCAATGTAAAACTTCCATTGCTCCCCATGAAACAGCTTCAGGATGACTGACGTGCATACCAGCTGATTTTCTGACTTCCTCTGCCAGCAGGGCCTGGGACCTTAATCCCATGGGGCCCATCTTAGGATGTCTGCGTCACTGCCCTCGCTTCAGGCTCAGAGACAGTGCACCAGGCAACAGGAGGTGAGGTGCATCCATGTCATTTCAAAGCCTTTACTGCAGTGGGCCCAGGACCTGTGGCAGGAGGTACTGTTGCCTGACACAAGAGAGTGATGGTCATTAGGACATGGCAGCTGGAGGTAAGCCCATGCAACCTTTCTGGCCTACAAGAGTAGGAAGACTGCCTGAAAGGACATGTACACTTCCAGCTCTGCTACTCCGAGGAGATGTGTGAGGCAGAACAGGTGATGCCATCTGGGTTTTCTACACTAGTCTTTGCTCCAAACTCTGACATCATATCTGGGCCACAGAACCAGTTTGCCCAACATATTTACTGGTGGCCCAATGTGGAGGGAATGGCCAAGATGAGGCCACATAAATTACGAACAGCCCAGCCCCAAGACAGAGCAGCCACAGCAAAAAAGCCCTGGGGCAGTGAACTCTTCTAATTTTCTTAGAGAAGGTAAGTTGCCTCAAGGAAATCTGCTTTAGACATGAGGAGAAGCTTCTCATGATCATGATGGATAAGCCATGGAATGGATTTCCTGTGGGAATGTGTCTTCTCTGTCACCAGAGCTACTGAGAATTGGTTAGAGGCATCTATCAGAGAAGTCTTAGGTAAGGTAGGTCTGCCAAGGAGTCTGATCAGTGTGCAGCAACTTCTTTATTCAAAGCATCCTGTTTTAGAACATAATGCATGAGCTCTCTTTGTGCAAGGCTAAGCATTGGTTTTCCTTTGTGACAAAATAAAATTACAGCTAAGCTCATGTTTACCCTTTCTAAGTTTGACTCTTTCTTTTTTAATTGCAGTGCTTCGGAGTCTTCGTTCACATAAGTTGCCCAATGGCCTAGCTAACCAGTTCAGACACACCGAGCTATGCTATCCTCATGGCCCCTTTCAGCCTTCTATTCTACAAAAGAAGGCCAATTACCCTGAAAAAATGAGTATTTTACCACTTAACTGCAAATATAGCAGCAGAAAGAAACATCAGCCATGGGGAAAAACTGAGGCAGCTGCTGGATTTGGCATGGTCCATGCACTGACTCCTCTGCCAGATACTGCAAAATTACTCAGGGTGATATCATGTAAAAAGAGAACATGCAGCATAGGAGAAGGCTATGGAAGAAATCTCTCCACAGCAAAGTAGCAAGAAAGCAGCAACCTGGAAATGTGAAAATGAGTACAAAATATTTTTCTTTACTACTCAATGGCTAGCCTAGCGTACACCCCTCCTGTCATGAGACCTAGATAACATTAAGAAAAATCCCAGAAAACTCTTGAAATCCCCACACTTTGTAAGGGTGGAGAGGGAGAAAGATCTCTTACCAGTTTTTGCAGAACCTCCTCTCTTCTGTCATGATTTTTTCTTTTTAGTCTGCTGCATATCCTTTCTCCTAAGAGCAGAGAGGAAAAAATAAACGAAACTGAAAGCCTCCCTTGCAGTAGCTCCACCCCAAACAGCTGCTTAGCCAAAAATTTTTTAAAGGAGAAACAGCAGCACTGCCAATTATTAGTTTTTAGTGCAAGTTCCACATACAGATTAGTTCGCTAGGTGTCAGTTTCCGTTCTTCCCAAATAACTTTAATTTACAGTAGCTGGTTCATGCGGCAGGCAGGGTTGCCGCCCGGAGCTGCCTGAAGCAGTGGGGGGCAGAGGTGCTCATCCAGAGTTGCTGGCCAGTCTCTACCCGCCAACACCCCGGGCAGGTCAGGGTGGAGGGGGCTCTGAGCACCTGATCTAGTTGAAGATGTCCCTGCTCGCTGCAAGGGGGTTGGACTAGATGGCCTTTAAAGGTCCCTTCCAACCCAAACCATTCTATGATTCTCTGTCTGCTCTCTCCAGTCCGCTGCAGATGCCTGCAGAGGAGCCGAGTGAGCCTGTGGCTCCCTGAGGAGGGAGGCAGCAGGCTGTGGCAGGCCACCCACCCGCCAGCGCCTCAAGGATGTGCAAGGTAGCAGGACACCATTTTCACCACTGCTTCCCCAAAAGGGATCCCTCTGGCCACCATCTCCCCTCCACACCTGGAGTGGCAATGGCTGTGGGGAGCCCTTGGGCCCCATTGCCCCTTGCTGCCCGGCGCCTGTGCTGTGTGTTCTGCAGATATAGCTTCGGCACCTGTCCACAGAGAAACCTTCAGGGAGCATGGCAGCTGGCCCATGAACACACCTTTGATGGTATTTTACTGATAACCATAACATTACAGTCTACCAGGTCGCAGTTTGGGCACGAGACAGCACAAAGGGAGAGGAAGCACCATGAAACAAACCCTCGAGCACTGCGGTCCAAACCCAGGAGGGCTGCCTTCAGGCAGCGGGCTCTGCTGGCAGCTGCCCCATGCCCCACCACAGCTGGTGCCTGCTCGGCCGCGGCCCTTGCCTGATGTCACCACGGTCATTGTTCTAGTCAGCCCGTCCGGGCTGACAGGCTGCAGGCAGATTTGCAGCGAGCAGGGAGGGCAGGGGCATGCTGCAGCCCCCTCCACCTCTGCAGTGGTGGTCCCGGTAGCATCCAGCCTCACAAACCCACCTTGGTCTCCCTGGGGCAATGATGTCCCACTGAGACAAAAACAGACAGCTAGTGGAGAGGAAATATTTGCGCACCATCACCGGGGGGAGAAACCCAGCATTGGTCCTCCAGCCTCACTGCACCAAGCCCCACAATGTGGCTGCTTGACCTTGCCCCACTGTTTCCCCAGGGACCTCAGACCACTTCAGGGGATCTAAGTATGTGTGTGCAAGGTGAAATCTCCAGCCTGCGTTAACCAGCTTTGCTTTTTCTCCCTGGTGATATTCTGTCATGGTTGGGGCTGACCAACAGCACTAGAGGCCTCAGGTGCAGCAGGTCCTGCCTGTCACTGGACCTCAGCTGGGGGTCATACAGCTTTACATTTTTACATAGGGAACTTTAGAAGAAATATAAGCTAGAGAGAAAAAGGAACAGAACATGTTTTCGTTTCAATGCTGGTCGCAGTATCTTCAGGATTTTCTGACGGAAGGCCTAGCATTTCTCGTACCCTCTGCTACAACTGATCCCTTACAGCAGTATGACACAAGTGGCTCTTCTCTAATGTCGGAGACCCTGCCTGGTGTGGAACAATGAGATACAGGAGATGCAGAAAATATGAACTGTCCTTCTTAGTCTGTAAAATAGGGACAATAATATTAACTCTTCTACTTTGCAGAGGTATTGGGAAGAATCATTCACTAGTATTGGCATAATGTATTGTAATGCCATACACAACAGATGTCCCAGATGTTACTCAGAAATTTCCCATCCAAACAAGCCCCTTCTGTCCCCCATTTTTCTCTGGGAAAAATAAAAGAAGAAGAAGAAGAAAAAGGAAGCCAAATAAACCATTATTTAGACCTGGGAATAATGAGTGTTTATCTGGATTTTGTGACACAAATTATGTAATGAAGCAGAGAAAAGGCTTTTGAGCAAATATGTTAATGAGATGGCAGCTAAGGGAGAGGTTACAGAGTTGCCAATTCCGAATCAATTTTTTTAATGTGATTTTCTTTTTTTTTTTTTCTTCTTTTGTAGTCGTTAGCCTGCACAGCATTTGAATGTGCTTTAGGGCTTCATGCAAACTATACGGGAAATACCAATTCTAGGTCAAGAAAGCCTGATCAGCAACACACACTGACTGAGAAAACCCCACTGACTCAAAATTCATAATGAGGGCTTTTATGTAGAAGGTTGTTGGGCACAGGGATTGTACTGAAAGGACTGTTCGTTCAGCGTCTCAAAAGCTTTTCTTGGAAAAATATCAGATGCTCCACTGGGAACTTAGTTGAAAGATACTCCTAAAGCAACACAGTGGACTGGCAGTGGCTGGAAAGTACTGATTAGAGTGAAAACAGAAAGTAATGAAACAGTGATTTTCTCTGAATGCCGGTAATAACTCGTTCCATTTAAATTCTGTGTAAAACTTCCAGCACATAACATTATTGTATGAGACCTCTTCTAGGCACCTTTTTAAGTCAAGCATCACACAGAGGTAAGTTCTGAGCTGTTTGTTTTTTAAATGTGATTTTCCAAAGCCTGGGTAGAAGACACTTCTTTTTCTGCTAAGTCCTAGAATGCCTCAGGGTCAGTTGTTTTCATTTCTGTTTCTCAGTGTCAAGTATGATAGGTCTTACAGTCCTTGTTTAATATAATCTTTGTTAAAACTTTTGTACCTCTGGGTGTTGCATGGAGCCTGCAACATGAAAGAGCTTTAAAAAGAATGTGAGGAGAGTTTTTGTCTTGAGAGGGAATAGCACTTATCTAGGTCAAATGGACTGCTTTTAAACAGGCAAACTGTACTTGTGTGCTTGGGCAGCTTTTGAATTAGAGGTGGAAAATATGTATATCTATAATTAAATGAATCAACTACTACCTGTAAAGCCCCCTTGCCACAGACCTTTGCTATTCAGCAATGAAAGGAGTAACTGGGAGGATTGGCTCATAGTGAATATGATCGATCAGAAAAGCAGCTTCTTGGGAATGACCTAAACTATACTAAAATCTTTATTTTATGATTCTTTCACCTGGACTGATGAGCCTGGAATTCCTACCTTCCAAGAGGACTTGATTTCTATTCCCTTTCTACTAATCCAAACAATGCAGATCAGCCTTTGTTAACTAGTCTTCAGCAGTGTCACACTTCTGAGTGGAACTCTTTACAGTGGCTCACATCATTAATCTGGAATCTGAAGTACAAAAGGGAACATTGCAAGACTCTGTGTGTGGTATGACAATGCTGTCAAGCTCATCTATGAATCTGCTTTCTCGAAAGGTGCGGCTGTTCCTGTCCCAGCTGTTAACTGTTCCCAGCCCTAAGTGGCCCAGGCTCTTGCGCTGGCTGTGGTGCTCACTGAACACTTCATTGAACCTATTCAGTCACTAACTCGGCCGAAAAATGTTCTGCTTCCTTTGTCAAGTTAAACTCCAGTGAGCCCCAGAGCCACCAGCTGAGTAGCAGCACGCAAGCCAGGGCAGGTCAGTGACAGTGAGCCGTGAGGTGGGCTTGGTTCTCCTCTTACTGCATCATACCCTTGGTTCTTGATATGCTTTAAAATACCTGTGTTTATTAGGGTAGAACAGCAGCAAATGGGAGCAGTGGTGTCTAGTAACCAGGTAAAGGCGTTCAGGTACAAGAGACCCGATTCAGCGCGTGGTTCCGCTTCATGTCACCGCCCATGTCTAAGTCTCTTTGTAACACAAAGATTTGAGTTCCTTTGTAAACTGATTTGAAGCTTACTACCAAGAAGAACAAGAGCTGCATATTATTCAGCATGAAGGTACCACAATTTAGTCCAAATTTAGCCCAGCTGCTACAATATCCCACTTCTAAATGGTGTCTGCAACCAAAAGCTAAGTTTACCTACTGTCTTTAAAGCAGTAGTTAAAGACTGTGAAACCACACATCTCACATACATATTTGTAAATACTGCTCTGGTCTCTTCTATGTTCAGAGCAGTACTGACTGGAGGAAAAGATTCTTTTTTCTTCAAGGCCTGCAGTTAGTGCTGAATTAGCATGAACTGAATTTCAGGCTGTGGGAGGTTTTGGTTTGAATGCTCTCTTTGAACCATCTAAAACTCCTCCTGCTGGAGGTTTTGCAAGCACGATGGGCTCTCTGCAGCTTCCTTTTGCCCGGCCTGTCAGAATAGTTCTGTAAAGCAAGCAGCCAAAGCTTTGTCCGCCTTCTCCTTGGCACAGTGAAGAGGAAGCTCATGGGCAAATTATGTGAAAGAGCTGCCATTCCTGTAGCACTCATATCCAGCCAGTGCCAAATGTATCTGAGTTGTAAGCCTAGATTGAGGGAGGAAGGGAACAGCTGGAAGACTTGCCAAATCGAACACGCTCCTCTGTGCTTCCCTCTGTTGGTGCACGCTGATCCCTTAGAGAGCAGTGCCCAGCCTTGGCCTGCATTGTAAACTGCGCTCTTCCCCCATTTCATCCAATCATGCTCTCCCCTTCCTGGCAGCTTGACTATGCCTTGCACAGCTTTTCCACCTCCTTATCTGAATGTAGGCATCTTCTCTCTTGTCCTCACTCAGTATTCTTCTTTCTGCCCATGTTGTTGCTGTTTGTGATGATATGTGACTACGTGGTTCTGACATCTGAATTCAGTCAACTTCTCAGCCTCCGGGTTCTTACAGTAGAGCATGAATTGACACATGTAAACCTCCAACGGTTTATAACAGTGATGGAGGTATCTCACATATGAAGTGTGCAGTGGCAGGATGGCTTGAGCAATTGGATAACAAGGTCACAATTTACCATTCAAGATTGCAGGTTCAGTTCAGTGCAGGACTTTGTCCTAGCTGCTCTGCAACAGCCAGCTGCTTTGCTTGGTTTTAGCTGAATCCTAGCAGACTTCCACAGGAAGTGTAGTTAGCACTAATGCAATTTCTTCGCAGCAGAGTCAGCACAGACATTTTTCATGAACAAATGTTTCACACACACTCCAACAAACCAACTTGCTCTCCTCCTGAAGCAAACCTCTAGAAAAGGAGCCTACTTTTGCAAAAAAAAAAAAAAAAAAAGGAAAAAAAAAAAAGTTGCTCATTTCCATTGTCACGCTTAAGATTTTTCCCTGCTTTAGTCAAAGTGCTGGGAACGATTACCCTTTTAATTTAAGTTTCTAAACTCAGTTTACCAGTCCTGGTCTTAATTCATGAAAAGATTACAGTTGTTCAGTTGGTGCCTGGGTCTCAGATAAAAACATGGTCAGATAAAGGAGACTGAGACACACTTTCTTTCAAATCTGGTCTGAACGTTGTTCCTAGATCTCCCTCTCTCATTCAACTGGTATTAACCAGGCAGCTCCACCAGAAGTGGGAAGTGGGTATTTATCTCTAAGGGTCAGGTACTTGCTGGTCCTGATTGCCACCTCCCTGTTTTCCTCCTTTGCTCCTTCCTTTCTGCTCTATAATCTCTTGGGAGGCCTGCACCATCTTCTCATCCCTGTCCCAAGTCAGCTGTTCCTAAGAACCCTAGGAAACATGGTGTTTCTTGCATCCCTCCCCTTCTCCTCCCAAAGGTACACCCTTCTGCTTGAGTTAACATATGAACAGCAGAAGAGAGTACTCCAGTATCTTTCAATCTGATTTCCTATTATTCAGGTGCTTGCTCTTTTTTGTGAGTCCATTTTCATTTTGTTCCATATCATAGAATGTACTTTGCATGGCACACTGAAGGCAAGTTTGCAGTAATTCAGCACACTAAGGAAATACTGATTCCCTTCTCCGTATTTGACAAAAGAGGACACTGAGGCATGGACTGGCTAATGGAATTGCCTACAGGAGTCCTGATCTCATTCCTAGGTACAGCAAGCAAGTCTCCTTTCACAGGATTAGTCCATCTAAAGGTACCAACACATGTCCATGGCCTTTCTTTTTATTTTTTTTACACTGCATCTCATTTAAACAAGACGACAGCAAATCTTATTCGCGCTGGTGTAACAAAGTGAACCTTAGTACAACTCCTTTAGAGTTAACTCTGCATTTTCTTATTTAAGTGTTTGTAGTCCTTTTTCTTTGTTGAGTAGGGACCATTTTTTCATTGGAGACGGTCCAGAGGAATGCAAGTTTTGGCCGATTCCCTGCTGTCTGCTAGGCTTTGCACTGCTGTGAAGTTTCCTCTGTGTTGGTAAGTTACCCAGAGGGACTGCTGCTAAACGTTGGAAGATTTGGAATCTGTACAGATCCGGTTGGCTACTATTTTCCTTAGTGGACATTCACTGCTTTTACAAACAGAACAGTAACATTGGAGTGTCTTGTTTTGAACTTCTGTCACTCAAGTTCCTCTGGTCAGCAGAGGACAAATAGTGCAAGCTGTAGTCAGACCTCCCTCATTACTTGCCATGGAATCTGAATTTTTTTTATTTCTGTGGGTAACTGCTTGGTAAGACTGTACTAAGAGACTGCAGGATCAGATTGTCAAGATAATGATTTATGCTGCCTTCAATTTCAGGTGGCTTCCAGAAGCAGAACATAAAATATCAACAAATTATTTGCCTTCAGTCTGGTTTCCAGTCCCTCCAGTTGTTCCTTTCTGCCATTTTGATAGTGTTTGCCACCCTTTCAGTAGTGCCATCACTTCTGATTCCAATTCTGTGGCTAAACTGTAGACCAAGTCACTGAAACGAACAACATTAAAAACAACCTTTCAAGTTAACCTTTCTGGGTTATTTTTAACCCGGGTCGCAGACACAGAATCCCTCACGAAATAATAGGCAGTGAAACACAGCCATGCATGCCTGCACAGACCTTTGTTTTGGGGAGACCCCCACAGCGGTTTTAACTCTCCATTTCCCTAAAGGAGCTCAGTCTTTCCTCACCACTGTGTAAATGAGCGAGAGATAACCCTCCCTTGGCATCATCAGCACCTTCTGATTGTCTAGCGCCTGAGAGAAGCCGCGTGTCAGCACTCTGGTCCCTGTATATAATATGCCTTACAAGAATCTGTGCTTACTGACAACTTTCTGTAGGCACTATAAGCAGGGAGATTTTTCTTAAGACATTCTCACAACTGGTGTGATAGCCTTATACGCAGCCATTAACCAGCTTTCCTTGTTCATGGAGGGTCTGCAGAAGCACGAGGACAGAGGTGGACATAAGGAACGGGGAAATGGGAAATGCGCCATGTTATGTCCCGGCGCCCGTATGATGGAGCGGGCCGGCGGATTCTGACTTGGTCTGGATCGGGCCGAGGAAATCTCCCAGGTGTCAGAGAGGGGCTGCGGGCACCGTGTCCTCCGGGGCTGCTGCCGGCCGCGGGGAGGGAGGGACGTGGCACGGCCGGGCGCGGGGCTGGCGCCACACCGGCGGCTCTCCTGCGCGTCGCTCGCTCCTGATCCGTGTCTGCGCCGCTACCCGGCGGCCCGGCCCCGCTCAGGGCGGGAGGGAGGGAGCCCGGTGCCCCGCCAGGGCGGGAGCGGCCGGCNTATCCCCACAGAAGATGGCCCCGACGTGCCTGAGGCCCCTGCTGAGGTACCGGTCCTTCGCCATCCTCTTCCTCACACCGCTGCTGCTGCTGCCGCTGCCGGTCGCTGTGCCGACGCGGGTAAGTGCCTGCGGGGCCCACGCGGGGAACAGAGCCCCCCAGGTCCGGCCCCTGCTACCCCACAGGAGCCCAGCCCTCTGCCGCCCGGGTCCGGCCTTTGCTGCCGGAAAGGAGCCCGCTCCCCTGACCCCCAGGTCTGGGCCCCGCTGCCCAAGAGCCACTGTCCTAGGCAGACACGCAGGGCCCTGTCCAGGCTTGCTGGGCACCCAGCCTGCTTGCCCACCTGGCCGTGCCCCAGACACCCCCTGCAGCACCGGCCAGCCGGCCCCACCCTCACCACAGCATCTCCTTTGCCACCTGAGCAAGCAGTGCCTGATCCCTGCCAAGGCGATTACGCTTCCCCACGGTGAGCCGAAGCAGAACCTTCCTGCCACCTCGTCCCTGAGGCATTTTCTGTGCGGCTCAGTTAGCTACTCAGTCCCAGATGTCGGGGATGTGTGTTGCAGGTTTCACCGCAAATGATCTTGAGACACTAGATGTCGGGCAGCTGAACTTGCAGAAGGAGCAATCTCTATTCATCCTAAGGATTGTGCCACTGCCAGGACCTGGGGGTCCCACAGACCAAAGCCATCTTGCAAATTAGATGCAATTCTTTTGGGGCCAAAGATAAATATATGCATAACTGGCCTGCACATTTAGAATTGTGTCTTGCATTATCTACTAATGATGGCAGTGGACCAAAAGACAGGATTTCTGGGTTCTCCAGCTCATTCTGCTGCTGAGTCTCTGAGATACTTAAAGGAGTGCTGCTGAGTGGCATTCTTCATCAGTGGTGCAGTCAGAAGCTGTGCATTGTGTGTTACACAGTGATCATAACAGGGTTTCAAATGCAATATCTTCTAATTCACATCCATCGGACTCCAGTAATGGCGATGGCACAACTCCTTTGCTTTCAGAGGAGTTATACCAGTGTAAAATTGGAATAACCCAGTGAAGAGTTTGGTCTTTAGTGTCTTGTAGCCTTCTTGGCAAAATGTGAAAGCTCAGTTTACAGGATTTTAGCCTACTAGAGCCTTAGAGTCTATTCTAATGGTAAAAACAGTCTTTCTTCTGAGTGACCTGTATTGCTTAGTGTATTTTGAAGTACAGGAAAATGTCATGCCTATTTATAAACAAAATTGCCAGCCGTTCTGGTTTACCTGTCTAAGTAATATCAGCCCCGCCTTTCAGTCGAATGCTGAAAGGGGTATTCCTGGTGGCGGTTAGGCACCTCTTTGGTCAATACTAGGACAGATAATTTCCCTAAAAAAATAAGTATTTCTGGTCAAATACCAGTTTTCTGGTATTTGTAGGAATATTGTGTCATCAGCCTAATCTGGGAAATTACAGTATTTCATAATGGGAGAGTAACATTTCCGTCAGTGACTGCTTTTTCAGCTCTCAGTGAGAAGGCAGATCACCGTGTTCCTGCCAACTATACAGAGACACCAAAGAAACATTCTGTGACTGTTCCCATAAATCACAGATAGATATAGGTATAGATACGGATACATATTTAATTCCAGATCTTTGGTTGTTTGAATTGGCTGTGGTTGTTGGAGTTAATCTATAAGCATGGTTGTATTTTTGAACTTCATATAAATTACTTACTCTCTACTCTGCAAAGCCAGTGTTTCTTGTGTATTGTGAATTTTATTCACCTAGGGTTGTTTATCTGTCTTTCCTACTGGCAACAGATTAACCATAGTCAGTTCTAGCACTTAGTTACTGTGGTACAGCATAAATTGCATCATAAGCTCACCTCATATTTATTAAGGGAAGAGACTTAAATAGGATCTGTCTGATATCTTTTAGTCTCTGAAGTAATATTTTTTTCAAAACTTGTGCTGTAATTAATCTTCTGGAAAGCTGAAGAAAAAAAATTCAAATTACTTACAAAGGCTGTTTTCTGGTTCTTAAGCTTCTCAACAAAATGAAGGAAAAAACACACCTATTTATAAATAACACCTTACAGCAATTTTTAAATGTCACTGTAACACCATTTATTTTTGCAATAAAGTCCCATTTGTTGTATTAGAATAAAATCCTATAAACACATACTCTAAATATGAGCAAATTCTGAACTACAGAACACTGACTTAAGCTTTAAAACACTGTTTACTGTTGGCTAATGAATGCTTGCTTCTCCTAAAAATTTTGAAAGTAAAAACCAAGGAAGGCTAGGTTACAGAAATGCCTGATCAACAGTATAAAAAAGACATGTAAAAACATTTCTAATCTAGGGCATCCCCTGGGTAGGTAAGCACAGTATGATTTGGGAAAGCAATTAGATACTTCTAATGTACTAAGTCACGGAAAAAAAAAAAAAAAAGGTAGAAGAGTTTTACTTTAAGAGTTACTTTAAAAAATTAAGAACTTCTAAATTATTCAGTGGTATAGTTTCTGGGCTCAGGTGTGTTACTGGACACACCTCTAAGACTTGTGGGTTTCAGACAAGCTAATCATCCACACTGGGAAATTTGGCCATCTATTTAAAAATAATTAACTCAAAATAGAAATGCCGAACTCTACAAACACTATTAAAAATTTTTGGCTCCTAGATGTGAAATCTGCTTACCTCAACTGCCAAGAGGTAATTGCACATTGCAAACTGTGTACTTACCTACTTATGGAAGGCTTGTTTTTCCTCACACCCTACATTTTTGCATTAGAACAAACACTGTGGTCAAAAAGATCTTTTTATGCAAGTGACTTCAGAACAAGGTTTAGTTAAAAGTACAAGTTTAAATCGTTATGTCTTTGCTACCTATTTCAGCATAACTTGTTAAGCTACAGGCAATGGAGTGTTTGAGCCCCTCATAAGAGCTACCAATGTGTTTCTTACCTTTAAGAATAGTTTTCTGTGCTTAAATGTGTCTTCCATTGTGTTGCAGGAAGCCAAATGTGCATACATCATCATCATCATGGCTGTGTACTGGTGCACTGAAGTGATCCCACTGGCTGTTACTTCCCTCATGCCTGTGGTATTTTTCCCTCTGCTTGGAGTTCAGAGCTCTAAATCAGTAAGGAACTTGCTCAATCCAGAAGTCCAGATCTGATACAGGGATATCCATTGCTCTGATCCCCCACCAATATTTAGCAAACAAGTCTGATAGGAAAGCGCTCCAGTTCTGTGGTGCTGGTTTTGAACATGTTGAGCAGTGTTCAGGGTTCCTGTATGAGAAGATGCTGAACTAAATACACATTTGCCCAAAATGTTAAGGATGTGGAGCTTGAGGTGGTAGAGGGGAAGGTCCATTTTTGGGTGTGGATCCTGTTGGAGAGCATGCCATTAGTGCCAGCAGCTTGTGTGTTCATAGCCCATCCCATGAGAGAGCAGTGCTGACATATCCTCTGGGAGATTTCGAAATGCACAGGACAAACTTCTTCTGACAGGATAGACAGCATGATGCCAGCAAGTACACTGTGTCCCCTCAAAAGCTCATTCTGGCTGTTTGTGCTAGTGCTTTAGTCCAAGGGAGAGAGGCTGTATTTAGGTACTGTAGCCCCGGTTCACTACTGGCCAACAAGCTGGTAAGGGCAGGTGTGGTTGCTAAAGGTGCTGAGAACTCCATTTTGGAGCTCATTCATTTAAGCCCCTAACAATGTTTTAGGAAACTGCTGTCATTTTGTATTTTATTAACTCCTGATGATCCAAAAAGAAGGTTCAATGTGCACAAAGAGCCCCCCTGCGCTAGACAGTTCAGCACTTAAACAGAAGATCAAGGGTTCAGGAAACTGGAGGTAGCTCTGAGGCTGCAACTGCCCCTTCTGCCAGTGTTGGGGTGGGGCCTTGTGCAGTATATGGCTTTGAGAGGATGGAAGGCAAAATGTACTAGTGAAGCGAACAAGAGGCAACATTTGGGCCCCTGACCTACCTTCTCTGTCTTTCAGGTGTGCTTGCAGTACCTAAACGACACAAACATGCTCTTTGTTGGAGGGCTGATTGTTGCAATTTCTGTTGAACAGTGGAATCTTCACAAAAGGATTGCTCTGAGGGTCCTGCTGATTCTCGGGGTGAAACCTGCACTGTAAGAGTATTACATTACTTCTTCCTTGCCTGAATAACTTTAGCAGAGGCCTAAGCATGGTGTTTAACAGTCAGCAGAGAAGGCAACCTTCAAGAACCTCTTTAGCTGCACTTGTACAGAGTTTCCAGATGTGGAGTCTGGCAGCAGGAACAGTTTATTTGTCCTTTAGCCAAAAACAAGCATCAGGCTAAATTCTAGATGTTTGCCATTGGAGACAAAATGATGACGGACTTAATCATGTACAGACTAAGGAGCTAAATGGCTTTCTGGGATTCCTTCAGTGAAAGTGGCAGAGCTGTCCTAGAAGGGAATCTGGCCCTGCTTTGTATTACTGGATGCTACACACATCCCTGTCTGGGCTCTACTCTCTAAATTACAGGGACTACAAAGCCTAGCAGCGCCTGTTTTCTTTCCTCCTTTCTCCTCTGCCTGTTTCTCTTTTTTCAGCCTCATGCTGGGATTTATGATAGTCACTGCCTTCCTGTCCATGTGGATAAGTAACACAGCCACCACTGCTATGATGGTTCCCATTGTCCAGGCTGTCCTCGATCAAATGGACAACACAGAGTATGATGTGACCATGATGGAACAAGCAACTGGACAAACAAATACAGTGATTGAGCTGGAGGAAAAGAATGCATCAGATCCCACTTCAGTGCATGGTAAGGGCCTGCTCAGCAGTGAGTTGATTCTGCTGAACTTGCCACGCTCAGAGCTCCCTGACCTAGAAGGAGTTCTCTGTACCTTTTTGAAGGAAAGAGGATGATAACCTGACTTCAAATCCCTAAATGCATGACATTTAGGTTTTTACAAAATGGCTTCAAATTTTGGTGGCTGCCATTTTGTTATGCTTAGTGCTAGATCCCATGCAGACTGTTATGTCCTTTCCTTCAAGCTGAGGTCATCCTCCCATAGTTTCCCTAGACTTAACTGCCTGCTCAGGGAAGTGAAGAGCATATCTTGTGGGAAATATCATCCAGCCCCCCAGCATCCCACTTTCTAAATCTTGTGATGATCAGTGGAGATTCAGCTTCTAAGCCATGTAGGAATGTTCGAAAAATTTTTGCAAACGCAGCCTATTTTGGTTCTGTGTTAATAAATATCTCTTTATTGACCAGATTACATGTGGAGATGGGGGGAAGAAAGATGAATACTTTAAATGCTACATGGAAAAGAGGAACTAGTGTCATTTGACTCACGGTAGACAAACTACTCTTTGGAACACTTTAAAGGGTGATATTACCCTGATGCTTGACTCCACAAGGTCCTTCTGTCAATGCTGTGGTTCTGCAGTCAGTTTCACTTGATTGGAACCATGCACACAAACTCAGTCCCTCTGATTTCAGTGCTCTGCTGTGCTGTTACAGAGCGCTATATTATTAAATACCATTAAAGGTCAGATCTGTGGTGCCTTTCTCTTTCAGAGGAGGAAGGATGGTCTTGGGAATTTTAATGGAGATGTGATTTCACTGACTTAGCAAGTTGATCTGCTACGATTCCCTGTGTGACTGTGTGCAAGAACGAGTGCAAATGCTGGTAGTGCATACTGTGTCCCACATTTCAAGCCTTCTACCTGGGACACACCATGCCCATTTTCTGGCTAACATGTCCATGGAAGACACAGTGTAGAGGGGTGTTTATGTGTGCCAGACATTGCTCTGTTATGAGATTGACTCATAACTGTCATATTTCTTTGGACCTTGGAGGCATAGTTTAGATACAATCGTGATCTCTGCTCTTTGGTTGCTTCATTTCTTGCCTCTCTTGTGAAGGAAGAATTCATTATGATTGTGCAAAGCTCAGACACTGTGCTTATATAAGATGTGCAAGCCCACAAAAATGCCACTTGGTCACAGAGTGCTCTGTAAGGTTGCTCATTTCTAGCTTCCAAACAGTTGTAGTAAAGATAAGTTTTCATATTTGCAAATGCTCTTTTTAATGTTGATTCTTGACTCCCAAAACCAGACTTCTGCTCTAAGACCAGTAATAATAATTTTGCTGGTTTTCTGTCCACTTAGAAGGATGCTTGGCTTTGCGGTCTCATTTATTTTAACGTGTAGTGAAGGTAATAAATGTGTGCAAAAATACCCTCTGGTGTTGTTGGGTTGGTTGTAATTGCCATAAATTCATTGTCCTGCTCCATTAGTCCAGTCAGACTTTGAGATTAGACTGTTAACCTCAGAGAACAATGGACACAGCAGCAAAATTTCATGGTTGATGTAAACTGACATAACATATTGATCTTAACAGTTAGGCCAGGCAAGAATTTGATTTTGGGTGGGGTTTTTCTCTGACCATATTCACAGCTGTTAAAGCTAGTTCAGTTCTTACTGTGGTATTGGGATGGTTCCAGTGACTGCAATATCTGGCTGGTGGTAAGCCTCTCTGTGAAACAGGAAATAATTGCTGAGAAACTGTGGCACCGATACAGAAAACAGCATCCTTGGATCAGACCCGGACTGTCAATCTCTCTCTTCAGCTCCTCATGAACATGAGGCCAAAGTATTTAGGGACATATCTGTGTTTTTTTGAGTTAAAGTAAATGGCATACACAAACTGGCAGCACTGAGCCTGCAGACCCTGTCCTGAACTCTCTGCCCCCCTGACTTTACCTGAGACAAGTTGTGTTCTTTGTGTCTAGTCATAAGCAATGGACAAGTCCCTGATGACCCCAAATCTTCTGAGGAAAAGAAAATGAGGAAGCGTATATGTAAGGGAATGACACTTTGTGTATGTTATGCTGCCAGCATTGGAGGAACTGCAACACTCACTGGAACAGGACCAAACATGGTATTGAAAGGCCAGATGAATCAGTAAGTCATTCTTGCTCTTTCTTTTACTTACTATCTTACTGCTTCTATGACCAACTGACTAGTCTTAGATGACCATTTCAGTTGCAAACTATAAGCAATAACCAGTTGATGAACTGAGAGTGAGAAATGTGTATGAAGTGATGGGCCTCATTTTTCTGCCTCAGCCTTCTTTAGGCAGTGGTGTGCTGGTATTATAGGTCTCCTGAGAAACTTGGAAATACTTGCTGGTAATCAGCAGTTGAATGAATGGGGAGGAAGAAAGAACGCTCCGTCTTGGGATAAATGATAAATGTTGGAAGTGAAAGGTACCTAGAATTTGTGGGAGATCTTTCAGCAGAGCTTGTCTTACTGACACCTAAAATATCAACATGAACTCCTATATACATTAAAGGAAAATACAGGGAAAACCGAGGACCATTTAAGTTCTGCTCTGAAGTCCAGGCTGCCTTTCTATTGACAGGAATGTAGTTAGGCTGTGGATGTTGCCTGTGAATACTTGTAGTGGTTGTCCTAGATTTACACGTATCATTGTCACTAGGACATACTAAAGGGAGAGTAGATTACTAAATGTTTTGATATTCATACAGAAAGCATTTTTCTTTTCAGGTTATACCCCAACAATAATGATATTGTCAATTTTGCTTCCTGGTTTGGGTTTGCATTCCCAAACATGATTCTAATGTTGGTGCTAGCTTGGCTTTGGCTACAGTGCTCCTTCATGGGACTCAAGTGAGTATTTAACTACATGATATTGTGTAAACCCCTCAGCTGATGCAGATCAGCTTGCTGAGAAATCTGGATAAACCAAATGCACTGACAAGTTATTAATTTTGCAGCAGAGAACAATTCCATTTCACAGCAACTTCTGAGGTCTGGAGACCTTTTGTGTTCATGGGAGTTGCACTAAGGCAAAAGCTTTATACACTCTTAATGTTCAGGCAGAACTGCCTTTTTATTTTTCAATTTCACTTCTGAGAATTTCAACTGTAGGAGAGATAGCTTATCTGTTTTGCTACCCTTGATTCAAAACTGAGTTTTTCATCCCAGGTTGCTCCAAATTGGACAGAGCCTTACATCCATTCTTCTGTAAGAACTGGCACGTCCCCATGAAATACTTTGACCCGGTTGTCATTTCTTTGTTCCTGGCCTCTGCTGTAGTCTGTGTCTGTCCCCAGGAGTGACAGCTTCAGAGAGGCAAGTATGTTAAATCCCTCTAGTATGTTAATACTTACAGTATTTTCTTCTTTTTTTTTTAAAGCTTAAAAAAAAGCTGGGGCTGTGGGACAGAGAGAACTGCTAAAGAAAAAGCTGCATACAACGTGCTGAAGGCAGAGATGAAGAAATTAGGCCCTATTTCTTATGCTGAATTCAACGTCCTCCTAATGTTTGTTTTGCTGGTTCTCTTGTGGTTTTCCAGACACCCAGGCTTTGTAAAAGGCTGGGCCACCAGACTCTTCCCAGAAGGAGAAAAGTAAGTTTTTAGGGGTTTTTTCATCACGTACCCTCTTGGTTGTGAATCAGATTCCCTTGCTCTTACATTCCATTTTGAGTGTGAGGTCATTCATTCCAGCCTTATCTGAATTCACGTTTGCTGGGCTTGATCCTATCACTCCTGCGTGGGATTGCCAGCTGATCTATTGTTTGACAGCCTGTACTGCAGTGAAGGCTGGAGGCTGGGACATGGAGCAAGCTGAACCTCCTAAAGCAAGAGAAAATTCTGTAATGCTGGTCTCAATCACATCGATGTACACATTAGTATTTTTTTTGTATGAGCTCCAATCAGTTGTGGTGTCATTTGAATATTTGGTAATACTGCCTCTAAACAATAGCTTAGAACTCACTGGGAAATTGATTTGGTGCTTTGAATGGCTTCTTCGCGTAATGCCTGTGGCATATTAAGAACATAAAATGCACTATGGGGCTATCATTCTTTACACATCTTTCTTTGAGATACAACTGTTGAATCTTGGCTTCACCACGGAGAAGCAACCCTGCTCCCAGAAGCCGTTGTCATCTGTGACTCTGGTTATTAATGTGCATTGTAGCTAGTTTCTTTTATTACTGTGTTTGTGCTCTGGCAGGTCTGAGAGACCTCAGTCATGAACTAACGACCCATTTTGCTAATGTACAAGCCCCAAACAGGATGACAAAGAGCAGTGACTGCAGTGCTGGAAGGCAGCCATCTTCTAGGAGAAAGATGTCTGTTTTCTAAGCTATATTCCCTTTTCTTCTTTAGGTATATCACTGATTCTGCTCCTGCTGTGTTTATTGCCCTGCTGCTGTTCATCCTTCCTGCTAATAAACCCAAATTCATAGGCTGGAATCCAAGCACGTCTGACCCTGAACAGACTGAAGAAGGTATTTAAAAGAGGAACTGTAACATTGTGAAACAGTTAGCCGGCTACAGCTAACATGGCAGAAACATATACTGTATTTGCTGCAGTTCTTCAGGGTATCTTGCCTCCCTCACTTCTTGGGCAGGGCTGGGGCATGGTCCCTGCTCAGGTGTATTACCCTTATGTCATGCAGGTTTCTTCAGTAATATGCATCTGCCTGTTGGGTCTTTCCTTAGTATCTTATAGAACAGGAGACAAAATGTCTTCACTCTCCTAAAATATGTTCTGCTTTTCATTTCTCACTTCAGATATAAAAAAGCCATTTTTATCAGCCCCGCTGCTAGACTGGAATGTGGTTCAGAGGAAGATGCCCTGGAGCATTGTGCTGCTGCTGGGAGGAGGTTTTGCTTTGGCTGATGCAAGCGCAGTATGTCCTGACATCTGTTTTTCTCTGACTCAAAGGCGAACTTCCCTGGTTTGTTACCTAGTCCTGTATTACTGGGCATGCACCCAAAGCCAAACCCAGTAGAGATGTTCAGATCTGGAGGCAGATCCAAATTAGCAAAAATTGGGAGGAGAGGTGAATGTTTGTGCCTCTTTTTCAGGAACGTGTGTGCTCTGACCAAGTTTCTTTGATTTATCTTACCTCTTGGAGGCTGCCAAGCAGTTTGGGATCTTCACTGGCTGGATGGACCAGAAAAGCAGCCCTTCTTATTTCTCTTATCATCCCGATCCCAGCTCTGGCTAGAAAAATAGAAGTGTAGACAACAGAATCATAGAATCATAGAATGGTTTGGGCTGGAAGGGACCTTAAAGATCATCTAGTTCCAATCCCCCTGCCATGGGCAGGGACACCTTCCACAACACTTGTAGATAACGCTTGTAACATTTTCAGAACCATTTGAGATTTGTTTAAAGGATATCTCTCTTCAGTTTTAAACGAAACCACTACTGAAGTGGTCAGGAAGAAAATCATCGTGGGCAGGTATCTTCCGCAATTGTGTACAGTGGGGTTTCTTGAACTTCTTGTCGGTGGCTGTTGCCAGGCAAAATGCTGCATTCCGTAAGCCTATGGTTTGATCCTGTGTTCATGAATTCACAGAAAAGGCAGCTGAATTCCCAAACAGGAAAGAATCTTGAGATGAACCATATTGTTTCCTTCACCACTGCTAAGATGCATCTAAATCAAAGCAAGCCTACACTATCAACAGTGCCATGATTTGGGGAAACTCGTATTCAGATCTAAGTTTTGTGGCTAGGGAGTTTTAAACCATGGGGAAAATTAAAGCTCTAGGGCCTTACGTTCATCGACATACATCATACATTATTAAAGCTCCAGAGCATTAGAAGCCATCAAGTCAAAGGTTTTGTAAGCTGTTTGAGACAATCACTGCCTATATTCCTACCACAGACCATTCATACAGCATCAGTATCTTCAAAAACCTTAGAAAAACCTGCCAGGAAACTTCTGAGTGATACATTAAGTATTTGCAATAGTCTCAGCAATAATTTTTTCTGTTTAGCAAGAAACCATAATTTTGTAACCAAAGTGTGAACAAGTATTTGAGTTCCAGAAAAATCAGCAAAGTGGGACTCAGTATTATGTCCAGTTGGCAAGGAATTTCTTTCAGTGTTTGTGACAGAGCTTTGTACTTTCCCAGATGGTGTTTATATAGAAGTCATTTAGCATTATTTGGTAGCAATGTTACACATAACATGAGTTCCCTGTTCATGATCTAGGGGTTCTAAGCCTCACTGAAAAACACTTTTTTTTTTTT